>LXHY01000152.1:0-32775 GCA_002093855.1 Fusarium praegraminearum | reverse complement strand
ATAATAATAATAATAATAATACACTATTTGGGATGAAATGCATCCTCAGCTTGAGCATGGGAATTACTTCTCCGCCTGAAGATTTTATCTGCAAAGTTGCGCATGCTAATGCTCACACGTCTTGTCGGTGGTCTGTCCGACTTAATATCGAGTGACTCCAGAGGTGGTCTCCCATCCTCACTAGCTCGAGGTACCACGAACCTCTTGACAAATCCAGCATTATTAGAGACTGATTTTCGTCTAGAGGGCATATCTGATGAGGAACTGTCCAATGAACTGCTAGCTGGGCTCGTGTTGATGCGTGGTAATTGATGAGAAGGGTTAAACAGAGGAAGACTTGGCCGAGCAGGAAACGTCTGAGCTCTCTGCTGGCTGCCATTGCTAAGTGTGCGTTTTTGTGATGTGCTTGGCCCCCTGCAGATTCCCGATGCTGACCATTCACTTTGTCGAAGATTGACCCAGGACGCCGTCGCGACCATCAGCAGCTTGATGTCATCTGGTACAACTTTCGTTAATCGCGATTGGATTTCGGGCGGATTGGATACAATCCAGTCGCTAGCCAGCTTGCAATCTATTGGTGTGTTTCGTGTGGGAGGATAACGGCCACTTGAGGTCGACATGGTATTATAGGTGTCGAAGACGTCCAGCGTGTTCGACATGAGAGAACCCATAATGGGGTGCCTTCGTGTATCGGGGTGTATCATACTGAAAGTCCACTTGGCTTCTGTTGGCAGCGGGCTAGAAGGTGGCGTATTACCCCTGGGCATGGGCGACGTTGGTGTTGATGTCTTCTTAACCCATCGTGCCGTGCTGATCCGCCCTCGCTCATCAACTCCGATGAATTCGTATGAGCCATTAGACATTAAGCTCGATTCCCACGTAGATCCATCCTCCATTACAATCTCAGCTGACTCATCCCCCATTTGCGGAAGAGGGCTAACCACAGCAACAACATCCCTCTGGTCAAGGGAATCCTCAGCGTCCAGCGATCCAGGAGATGCTGGTGTACCGTAGTCCTCGCTGCGAACGATGAGAAGATCGTTGGCACCAAGTGCTGGTTTGGTTCGAAACAGGTGCGGGCAACGTTTCACCATTCGAGGTACTATCTGAGAACCAGTGATGAGGCTGGACGGCACTACATCGAAGGCAGGTATAGGGCGCTTCTCGCCAAGTTCCTGTAATTGGAGGAGCAGTCTGGGACGCTGAACCAGTCGACGTTGTCTAGCTCCTGGTCGAGGAGCAGGGTGGGCGAGAAGAAATTGTGTCGATTTTCTAAAAGTGCGCTTTCTCCTTCTCCTCCTCGGTGTCGTGGAAGAGTCACTCAGGTCGCTAACGTCCGAGCAAGCAGCTGAACCTTCATCTTCACTTTGAATTTCTGAGGACGGCAATTCATCATCGGTTTCAGGGTCGCGGAAACGAACAGATAGATCGCGCCGAGGCATGTACTCGGATACTGGTCTTGGCCGAGAGGTGCGACGTATAGGTGTCACGGTTGTTATTGTAGGGATCTTCTCATGATATGATACGGGTCGAGGTTGTGGTGAGGGCGATGATGATGATGTTATAACTGCGGACATGGGCCTTGCAGTCCTGTCACCATCAGATTGGCGTCGAAGCGCAGAGCGAAGGAAAGGCAACGGTCCTTGGTGTGCCTGTGTTGATGGACGATTTGTTGAATATTCGTGGCCGTGTAAGCTAGCACCAGCATGCAGGAACATTGTAGCCAAGCCTGGTCAGGGTCGAGCTTATGCGACAGCTCGATCGGTAAGATGATTGATTACCAGATAGGGAGCCAAGTTAGATGTTGAATAGAGCTGTGCAAAGATCGGTAGCGAAAACAAATACGAATTTTGAGCTTGTGAGGCTGGTCGAGGATGCGATATGTATTTAGATGGTTGTCGAAACCGAATACGCAGCCAGAGCTCAGGGCGTGATCAAACAATAAAGTGACCGATCTGGCGGGATGTCCAAGCCGGGGTATTGTGGTCCGATGAGACCAGGATGAGCGAGATGGGATGGGATGATTTGAGAATAGTCGACCCGCCGTGGAAGCCAGCACTTGGACAACACACAAATCGATAACGTGAGGATATTGAAGAAACCAGATGTTGATTTAGTATCGCTAAGAGAGTTGTGGGCTAGTTTGGCGAGTACCGCATGTCCATGGAAGAGGATGTCGAGACTGTTGTGGACGAGACGCGCAACTTGGTGAATGGACTGATGGAATGCTAGTCGCGTGAGTTCTGAGGGGTATCAAGTCAGCTTTTAATAAAGCGGTCACTGTGGAAGACGGACGAGACAAATGTTGAGCGATGTAAAATATATGAGGCGTTAGGTGATGGCTTATGGGCTTATGCATTAGGGTACAGTAAGGTAAAGATTGATTAGACGGTCAAGGCCAAGAAGACAAGGGTTGCTCTCGAAGCGGTGGAAGATGCTCGGGGATATATGATTTATAGAAGCCATGAGTATGGGCAGATGATAGCTCCAGGGGCCAAGCTGGGGTAAGAAATAAGTTTACTCTGTGGCTCGTCGGGCTGTTCCATGAGTGTCATGACATGACATTGATAGATCGTTATGGAAGACAGACCAGACAGGGCAGGGCGGTCAAGGTCTTCCAGGCACAGCTCAACGATGCAGCAAAACTCCATCCGCTAATCAATATATGACCAGGGGTTCCAAGAACGGACATCGGGAGCGACACGCGAGGAACAGGGGATAGGAGAAGCGAAGACACTTACGTCTTAGTACGCATATGAGACGGATCCGAGTGAAAATAATAGTAAAAGTGTTGAGTCTGGGCGGTACAGGAAGAAATTTATTTGCGAGGCTGGGGATATGGACAATTCAGGTAAAGAAGGAAAAGCAGGAAAGGAGGTAGGGTAAGGAGAAGGGGGAGAAAGGAGGAGGAGGAGATGGTGGTAAGATGATTTGAGATGAGATGAGGCCGCCCTGGGATAGATCGGCAATACAGGCTGGAATACTAATTTTACAGTACCGTACTGTACACTATAGTGCAGTAGCACCATGAACTGCTACTGGTTGTTCTTGTCTACTTTGTTGTTTCGAGATGTCTCTGAGGTTGGCCGCCTTTGTCTGTCGGCTTTGCTTTTTGTTTATGTACCGGTACCTTGGGCTTCCGTCCCTAGCGGGTTGGGTGCCCATCCCCTAGGTTATTCCCTTGTTTGGTATGGAGGATTATGTCTCTATAACGATAATAGCCTCATCCATCATGGATTCAAGTCGAGGTCTTGCCTTTGAGACCAGCCTCGTCAAACATGGCTCGGGCTCTATCTAATAAAAGCACAGCAATAAAGATGGATTGAGACGAATTTTTCTTCTTGGAGCTTCTCCCGTGCCTTCCAGCCTGTCTCTCGATATAGATTAGTACAGTGGAGAGAGCGGATCGCATCACTCACTGTTTTAACCTTGACCCATGCTCGCAGACGGAGTCTTGCTCAAGCGAGAACTTGATGCACAGTAAAAGCCTGTTATCGCCCGCTCAGTTCAGCCCAGTTCACCCTGCTGTGCGACATCAAAAAAATCAAGCTATTGAAAGGTCACACGCAATTTTTTTGTTCATGAGGTGATGATTTGCCAGGGCTGTTACAAGCCACGGCCCCTCCCGTACATACTATACTACCTATAGTGCTATATTAGGTCTATGGTGAAGCTGAAATAGGTCAACACGAACACGAGAAAGGCTGGGAGCCAATCAAGTTTAATGAGACTTACCAAAGTAGTGGTGTACGGGAGGTAGGCAGTTGTACCTATGTACGTACCTGTTATAGGGCTAAAACACGTTGCAGTAACGGTTTAGCATAACTGGTGCATATCCGCAAGACATCAACTTCATTCGCTTGTGCTTCTCTTGATGTCGGTCAGGCTGCTTGTCCGCGGGGTTACAGTCCGTTCCTAGTGGCTGCAACAAGATCGACGGTCTCCATGCTGGCAACTTCTTACCGATTAGCGGGGAGCCACCGGTCATCAGGATATTAGTCTGAGAATTGAGCTTCAACACGAAGTACAGTTGTTTCAAATGTACTAAGAAGAAAAAGAAAAAAACACCATCAAAGTGTTTTAACTATCGTGACTCGTGTAAAACCTTACCAACGATCAATAATACATAAACTGGTCTGCCGATATTTCATGCAATCACGTACAGTCGAGATCGAACAAAAATATTTTACCTGCAGGACTTGACCAGGATAAGAAGATCGTGCATACATGCATCCATATCGCCAACTCAGAAGCGCAGACCGCTTGTCTGGTACTGAAATGGGCCAATCGTCAACTGACAACTGCGAGAAATCATTTTATGACCTGCTTCGTCAATCATTCGCGATTCAGTAAGCCAAAGAGCTTCGGGTCCCAGGTAGATCGGAAACCTACATGCTCGTCAGCTCAGTGTTATGGTTTATTAGCCTTGTTTCCTCGGTGAGCGTGTTCTCCATGGAGCATGTATGTACAGGTACCATCAGCAGCAAGAGCTTTTGATACAAGTGCTGAAGTAATTCCAACACAAGCGCGCGGCTGCACATCCTATCCGACAAATGCCGAGCCATGTCTCGGTCATCGGTAATCCTTACTTGTCCGATTTATATATCAACTGGGTCTTTCGGATGTTTCGGTTCTTCGGTGGGATTATCGATGGATACTGAATGCTGATCAACTCCACGCTTCGTCGTCCCGGGAGGCTCGGAGAGCGGTTTGGACCAGACTGAAACATTTGTATTCGGTGTAGTCTATAATAATATCATCGTCCTCTGATAGCAGTCATTTGCCTAGATGATCACGCTCCTTTCTCAAACCTTGGCCTAACTTTATTCCCGCTTACAATAATACGAGCCACTGTTGTTATCGGCCCTGTCTTTACTCATGAGATTTCGTTGCGTTGTGGTAGCGAGATGACCTCACTTTAACTGTTTTATTAATCGTAGATATCCAGTCGAAAACCATGGCGTCTTTCTAGATATTGCGGCTCATGCCTGCAACTGCCGTTTCAACTTGCATGGGTCTTCAAAATCCGGGGTAATCCTTAGTCATCGAACATCGAAGGTGTAAAATTCCCCCACTGTAGTCAGTCCAGTCAATCGCAACCCCAAAACACCAAACATAAAAAATGCGGCAATCATAGCGCAAGTGTTTCGACACTCGACAGACAACAGCTTTCCGTCATGATACGCCAACCTTTCGTTCCCGCGCGCAATTCGCGGCATAGAGTCGCCGTATTGGCACTCTATCGATTGCTCTTGAGGAAAGCATCTAGCATTCCTTTACCAAAAGACCTTCACCCTAAAGGACGCAGGCATCCTGTTACAAGGATCCTGAGGACGAGATTCGCCAAGAATAAACCACTCACAAGCTTAAGGCTAATTTACGATTCCATGACCGCAGGATACAAGGTGTGAGGCCTGAAACCGACGCTGCTCTACATGCTAATAACCTGTAGTTTCTTACTCTACTGGCCAAGGGTCAAATCGAAAAGTCGCCAGAGCATTCCGAAATCCTTCGACATCTACAAAAACGTAACGAAACAGCGGATTTTTCTCGCTTGATCCACCCGCACAAGAAAAGCCCTTCGAAACAATGGCGTAACCCTCCTCTTCTCACCAAAGTTTCCGCTCCCGGCGAGTTCCCAAAATACGAGCCGACAGTCCGACCTCTTCCCAAAACTGCATTCGTAGGCGAGCGAAAGGTACCTGTATTTGGACACACTGCCGAACTTATGTCGTTCTTACGAATCAAGAAGCCCCAGCCGGAAAACCTCTCCCGATCGGTTGGGGCAAAGACAGCGAGATTCAGGGAAACTATTCAAAGAACAAAAAGCGTAGATACGGAGCTTTTCTCAGCCGCTGCTTCGGAGGATCTCTGGGATGGCATCATGCACCGACTTCTTCATGCAAAGGGCGATACAGTTGGAGAAAGGCGGGATGGCCCTTTGGAATCATTTTATTTCAGTACTACCTTGACCAAAGCTTGGTGGGAAATGAAACTTCTCAGGATCAATGAGGACTGGATGGCGCGCTCTGAGGCACAGAGTAAACTCGTGGAGCAAGAGAGGGCATTGGCCCAGGACGAAAAGCAGAGCGGCGTGGGACCAACTGACCCCAAAGTTGCGAAAGAAAATTTCGACCAGATCCTTGCAGAGTACCGTCGAAAGCAGACTGAATTGGAGCAAGAAACAGAAGAGAATGGTACCGATTCATTTCAAGATCCTTTCGCGTCACCAAGGTGGTTGAAAAAGGTGGATAAGTTAGAGATCGAGGAGCTTGAGCAGAACGGGAAAAGACAAGGGAGACAAAACAAGAAGATTATAGAATTCTTTGGCGAGGACGAGCACGCCGAGCCGCGAAGGAGAAACTTCAATGAGAAGTGGTAAACCCGGTGGTGACGCTGGCCGTTCCACGTAAGTTCGTGATGAGACCGCCAACAAAAGGGGGACGATTTCATCTTGTTCAATATACCCAGGCGCGAGGAATATATCACGGAATTGACGGTAAGCATATATATAGCTACCATATATAGATATATGGGGTGTGACTACTCATTGTATTCTACTTTTGTCTACAAACATTATATACCGTAGAATGGCGAGTAAAAGAAAGTTCCAAATCATACGGTGACGAGGACACATATTTATGGTCTTACATGGCCTTTCAATCACTACAGCATTTCTGTTTACTCAAATAGCCCCTCTTCGAATGGTCTCTGAGATCTATTCGAATACGCTCGTGGTCGGGTGATCATCTTCAACGTCCTTTTCCCTCCGTTTGCCACTTCAGCCCAGCTCTTCAGTGATTGCAATGATGGCACAGACGGTCGGCGCGTCTGGTTTCCTTCGGTACTGACAATCTCTGATCGAAGTGTTCTGGGCGAAGACATGGCGGATGGTACTGAGAAGGCTGGGCTGCTCGGTTCAAGTGACAATGGAGGCGGTTCGGGGGTTGCCGCTCCACTATCACGTTGACGAGGACGAGTTTGTTTGGGCAACTGGCCCCAACTAGGCACCTTTTCGGAGTCCACAGGAAGGGGATTGCGGTCCAAGGCTGGACTTCCATGCAAAGGCGTCGAAATCGTCTCAAGGCTATGCCGAGAGAATACTGAAGACGTCATGCTACTATCTGTTGAGCTTTGGTCGCGGTTGAGATGCGGCGTCTCACTGCGAGACGGCGTCACTGGCAGGGGAAGTTTGGAGCCGGATCCACGAGATCGTAAAGTATACCCTACCATGTTCGTAAAGCTTGGTGATCGCGATGTTGGGAATTCTATTGACCCCTTGGGGGTTATATCGTTTGGAGGACGTGGTGATACAGCCTGTCTCTGGAGCGGAGATGCTTTCTGCTCGAGTGGGAGACGTTGAGAGGAACGTGACCAGGGCTGGAGGGCTGGTCTTGCTGCTGGAGTCACTGGAGTCGACTTCGATTTTGGTGATGATTCGAGCCCAGGATAGGAGTTCAACGACACTGTGCTTGTCCGACAAGGCCGTGGCACCGCCGTTTTCCCCAGGGGCCGACCTATACTACTCTTGCGATGGGAAGCTCCGCCTTCTAGCACAAGGAATTTGTCCTCCATGTCTTTTAACTTCTTCTGGAGAATAGCCATGGCCTGCTCATGACCTTTGCGCTCATGCTCGAGTCGAAGTTCGTACGTCCTGTCCCGTCCTTCCAATTCGTTGATCTTCTGCTTTAAACGATCATTTTCCTTTCGGAGACTTGTCAATGTCGTGAGCTTCTTATCCCATTTATCCTCGACCCAAGAAATAGGTCTTTTGCAGCATTCACCGTGATATATCTGATGAATCCCCCCCAACATGGATAACTTTTCGTCTATCTTGTACGCATGCAGTCGATTTTTTGGGTTCGGAGTGATCATTCGAGAAACCAAGTTGACAACTGGCCTGGGACGGACCGTTTCTTGGCCCTCATAAGTGAACATAAAAGGCGGCGTGACAAGAGCATGGGAGGTGAGCTTTTCAAGGTGGGCGTTCAACTTCTTCTCTCGCTCGTAAAGTTGTTCTTCTTGGGTATTTCTGGATGGATATTTTAGGGCTTCGTCAAAGTCGGCTAACCGGACATTGTAGAGGACAGTTGCAATGTTTAGAAAGACAAGACCTAGTGAGTATATATCAGACAATTGCATGCTAGATCCATTGTCGGCGTAGAGCTCAGGTGCGCGCCACCTCTCAGTTCCCGGTACGCCTTCGGTCATCGTTTGGTCCTGTCCACTGACGTCTCTGGAGACCCCGAAATCGGCAAGGTATACGCGATCCGCCTTGAGGAGAATATTGGAAGGCTTGATGTCAAGGTGCCTTACATCATTTTGGTGGCAGTAAGCCATGGCACGCGCGATACATCCGATTGTGTTGCGCAGAAACTCTAGGGGACATTTTGTTGTAGAATGGAGAAGTTGATCTTCGGAGGAGGGCTCTATGGCACTTAAGTCCTTGATATCTAGTGCATCGAGCCTCTCGATTATGTCCTCGCGATCCCCTTCTCCTAGGCGCAGGAATTCTATGTCTTCTAGAAGAGTACTCAAGTTGCAAATAGCCGCAGGCCAGATGAGGAGACATAGTTCGTGGGTTCGTGGCGCATACGTTGCAATAAGCTTGACGACATGTCGATGGTCAAGCTTTTGCATGGTCAAGCTCTCCTTGCGCAAATCATCAATTGTGAAGCCGCGGCGTCGTGTAATTCTCTTGCGCGCAAGACAGACCGTGCCATAAGAAACCTTCTCAACGCGACCAAATGCGCCATATCCGAGGTCATTGAGTTTGACGAGTTTCGTATCGAAGCGCTTCGCATCAGGGCCGTTGAAGAGCGGTTTATTGCTATAGAACGACTAGTCAGGGACGAAGGTAAAGTCAACTCGTAGTAGCTATGGCAGCTTACATGCTAGGCCAACTGTCATCCTCATTCCAACTGTCGATTATGCTCAACTCTTCAAGTTCCCGTTCGGCCTCCCATATGCGACCATAATGTTGAATCGGGCCTGTTTGCCCAACTCTTGTCCATCCCCGGGCCCAGTCTCCCATTGCAGACTGTGCGAAGGAGCAAACAAGTGGCGACGCGAAGTTAGTTGGCAATTGGTGATTGGCAATTATGGCGATATTAAGCTGAAACAAAAGCCATAATTCTGCCAGGTCGAATGTTACGATCCACTAGAACAAACGGAGTCAGTCGATATGGCCTCTTCCTCGAGCAATCGATCCAAGTAGCTGAGTGCACTCGTGAACGAAGCGCTGGGGAAGGTTAAAAAAGAAGAAGAAGAAGAAAAAAAAGAGAAAACTGTGAGATGACATCCATAAGGATAAAGTCGTTGGTCTGGTGGGGGAATATCAAGACTGGCCTGGCCTGTCCCACTGTCGCAAAAGTGGCAGTGCCATTTGTGATGGCCGTTCCAGAAAGGGCACTCACGAGTATGGACAGCACGACATGGAGATTGAGTACTGACCCTGCAGCCACGAAACGGTTATCTTAGAGAGGGTCAATGCAATTGTTTCTATAACTGAGATATTTCCTATTTATTTTATTAATACACTACCTCCTATGCTGGGCGTTACTTGTTTAATTAAGCTGTCAAAGTGGTTCCTGCCCAGGCTTTATCCCCGCATGGATCTGACACTGCCCCTTCAGTGGGTGGGTCAATCGTCGCCCCGATCCGCTGGAACCCCCCTAGTCGGCTAGTGGGCAGTAGAAAAGCTGGCCTCCTGAACCTTGGGATACAAAAATAAACAACCTAAGATTGTGGTCTAAGTAGCGTAAGCTGGCCTATTAATTTTGTTCTTCGTGCTTGTAGTGGCCAATTTTTTCTGAAAGAAAGGCACCCTGGCTACCTGGGTGCCGGGAACTTCCTTCAGAGCTCAGTCATGTGCTAAGCCTCTCCCTGACTAAACATTGGGGTCGGGGAAACCTTGGGACCGCTTACTTAGGAAATTTGGCATGATATGAATCACTACTAGGTAGGTTAGTAGTTGATTGGGAAAAAAGTCGACGTATACTTGAACAATAGGAAAGACTAATCTAGAATTGACCAAGTCATATTTGTATTACTACCTAGTCTGGACTGTAAAAACTCAAGTACCTGGTTTGGCTGTGCTGCTATGCTAGGTAATCCTGATTGCTAAACTAAGCGCTAGCCGCTTCGTTGCCCGATAACGATCGGCATTTCGGATCCCAGTCGACACAACACGGTCAATTCAACTTCAACCACCAAATCAACCCCAAGTTCGCCATACAACTCATCCGTAGTCTACACGCACCCACATCACGTCACGTCACGTCTCCGCTCCCGACTCCGTGATCTCTGTGGAACTCCACTCGACACGGAACAGAGCCGACAGGATCCTGGATTCTGTTCTGTAGGCCTATTCCGCCTCACCAGAGGCACCCTTAGACCCTGAACAGTTCGTTTGAGACGGGTCTGAACAAAATCTGGCGGCGTATCGTAGGGACTCATCTACCATCAATCAGGTCATACAGCACACGCCAGTGCCCTGATGGGCGGCCTGGGACACTCGTACTTGCTCAAGAGGTCGAGGCTTTACTGAACATTCGGTCTACCCTTCGGCTCATTTTATCGCAATGCTTGAAGCGCCTCAGACTGAGCCAGAATCGCTCGCAGAGCGGAAGCGACCCAGGATTTCGGAGGACAACGAAGAAGACATAGGGAAGAAGCGATCAAGAGGTCGGCCACGCCTTGATACCAGAGATGAGACCGCTCAGGATGTGAGTTAAGGCACACGCTGGTTTTCTCAATTACCCGAACCTCAGAGACTAATATCACATAGCGCCGTCGAACTCAGATTCGACTAGCTCAGCGAGCCTATCGTAATCGCAAAGATACTGCAATTACCACTCTTGAGGACAAGGTCAAGGACCTTGAGGATGCTAATGAGAACATGAGTAAAGAGTTCATGAATTTCTTCGACTTTGTCTTATCCCAGGGAATGCTCCAAGGTGCACCAGAGGTTGCACGGCGACTAAATGATACAACTCGCAAGTTCCTCTCACTTACACGCAAATCTGCTGAGGACTCAAGTAGAGACGAGTCGGGTGGTGGTCTAGCCCCGACTCCAGTGGAGGATGAAGATGCGACACAACCTCCGGAGCGACGTATATCGGCGCACAGTTCCAACACTTCGAGCTCCCCTAGTGATAACCTCTGTGCGCCCAATCATTCAGTACCCCGTACGATTCCTCAGGACAAACAGCAAACTACACCGCAGAGAGTGGACGGACAGATGCGGCAACAGGCTACTCCTCCCCTGAACCTACCTTTCGAGATTATCACGATGCCGACAACAGACAACGCGAGTTTTCCGGTTTATGACACTCAAACACCAATTAACCTGGAGCAAAACCCTTTTCTTCAGTCACCATTTCCTGGCGTTCCCTCGCCGCCTTCTTATTCGTCACAAGAGAGAAGCTTCGGTCGCCGTCTTCAAAGAGCATCATTAGAGGCAGGGCTGCGGCTGGCATCAATGACCAACCCACCTCCTCATCGTTACGCTCAAGTCTTCGGCTTCTGTCTACTTTTCGAGCCCAAAGAGTCAATAGTTAATCGTATGTCCACCACGTTGTCCAAGATCAGCCAGGAATCACTCTTTGTATGGAGGTATCCTTTCACAAACCTTGGCGGTGCTGGTACATTCTTTCCCGATAATGGAGGTGCTAGTGGCTATTCGTCAACGGGCCCCAACGGGAACAGGCTGCCATTAGGTAACCAAGGCTTGGTTCAGTCTATGAAGCCCCCAGAGATGACAGGTTTCTCAATGGGGCCATTTGGCCCGGACGTAGAAATCACGAGAGATCGCGTTGACGAACGCATGCGCATGATGTTCAAGGGATTCGAGGGAGACTTTTTCGATGCTGATGAAGCTGAGACGTATTTGCGCCAGAAAGGAATCGTGATTCCTGCTAACGTGGATTTCATTGATGCCGAAATCGACATTAGCTCACTGGGCGAGCCTCCAGACCTTTCAAACTTTGGGGTGAATAACAATAGCAGCTTTTTTGGCGCACCACAGGCGTCGGATACCAACCAAGGGCTTTACATGCCACCCCAGCAACCAGCAAGGGATATGCCTGGCATGTGGCAAAGTCCAGTATCTACCAGTCTCGCCAGTGCCACATCATCCATGACAGCAGCTTCGCTCATGGCACCGACATCAGGTCCTGATATGGCAAGTTTCATGCCGCAGCTCGGGCCTACAAACGGCGAGCAGTATGCCCAGGGACTAGGGTCCTTTATGGATACTTCATACTTGCCGCAAGAATGGACAACAAATCCAAGCTGGATGAAGACCAAAGTGACGGTGGACGTTAACCGATTGGTAGCCGGTGAGTTTGATGGCGTCCGACACTTTTTATAAACTTGAGACTAACGCAGCATAGAAATGACAAGTATGGCTGTGTGCTTAGGCCGGACGCCGGCTGTACGGCCTCAGGATATCGACAAAGCGGTCAAGTTGGCCATTGTGTTGACTCAGTCTTAGCATTCAAGTGTGTTAAAAGGAAGAATATGCACGAATTGGGAAATTCAACCCATGCGAGGCATTGTATAAATATAAGCCGGCGCGTATTGGTAACATGACCGAACATATAAAGCATTTCAATAATTGCAATCTGGGGTATGGGGATCGGAGTTATCTAGAGACATCATATCATCTAATCTTGGGACCTAACTCTAGGCCTGGGACTTTAACAAATGTAAAAAAAAACCCAAATAAATTGAAGAAGCCTTATGAGGCGTTTTATTTCACAGCCATCACTATCTTCTCATGTTTGCCTTGACAAGTGACGTGAGATGAGAGTGGGTTAAATGAATGCTTTGAGCGCCTAAACCTGTGACTTAAAACCCAAGTTAGACTAGCGCGGGCTTGACCAGCTATCAAGCCGCTGCAATCACTCAAGAGCAGCGAACCAGCATTTGCACAGGCTGACTGACTCTCTGTACCTGATCTTCCTTGTGAATCAATCCATGTCCCTTAGAAAATCAGGTACTTTTTTGGACTTAGGTTAGTAGCCTTCAGCCTTAACAGCCTAAGTACCTACTACCTTCCTTAGTCAGGCAAGCCAAACCAAGGTGAAAGAAAGAGGCACATACCCAGGCCAGGCTTAATCAAAGGGCACTGCCTCAAACTCGGCAACTACAACGACCAAATTTACAGTTTACCTTGGCCGAACGAAGTCGATCTGCATGTTAGCTTATTCGTAACACCATTCACTGTGTCGCAACCAACAAATTCCTAGAGTTTCAGTTCACTGAAACTGTTTTAAGAAACCTCGACTTTTGGAGACTACCAACCTACCTACCTAGGTAGTCAAAGGGCCTCACGAGACTAGACCTCGAGCTCTTTCAACTGTACGAACCAAACGGATTGGCAAAACAACGCAACACCACTGACAGCTCTGTGCTGGCCTGACCGTGATTATCCCCGCCCACCCTTGGCTGCTAGGTAGTTAATGACCATCACCTGGCTCTGGCTTGTGAGCCACGCTTTATCAAGTTGGAGTCATTCACCGCAAACAGCCTCAACGCTCTTAGACGAGCTTTGAATGACTGCGCCTCTGCTGTCTCCCTTTGACACTTTCTTTGTTCCCTCCCGAATTATTCAACTTGTTCGATCAAGTTTGGCAATTAACTAAGTAGCTTGCCTATTCACCATAAATGGGCGCTCTCTGCTCCAGATCAGAGCCGGCGGAGGAAGACAAGGGTCATCATCATCGGCAACACAGTCAGGACCGTCATTGCGAGGACGATAAGAAAGAGCATTCAAGTAGTGGCTTCATGACTCGTTTATCGCAACGCACAACAAACCAACCCAAAAATATGAGGATGAGGGGCCAGGAGCAATCACCAAACGCTGCGGCGGCGGCGCGATGTCATATCAAGGCTCACGATGCCGAAATTGCAGGTCGGAATGTCGTGACTGGATCGTCAGAATCACCCACAGTCACATATGAGACTGGTCCCGTTGGGGACTACTTCAAGTTACGGCAAAATCTGGTGGCCCGCGAGAAAGCTTTGGACTTTGACAACGATTGTCGCGTGCGCAGCACCCCTAAGGAAAGGCGGGCAGATGCTATCATTCAAAAACTGAGACGCAACGATGAAGAGACTGTATATGCCCAAGCCGCACCAAGGACAGGCTACGGTGGGCAGCAACATCCTCGGTTTCCAGGAGACCACTTTCTCTCCAACAAAGACCTCATTGACCAAACGAGTCTGTTCAAGGTGGCACAACGCATGCCCAAGGGCGCCCACTTGCATATCCATTTCAACGCATGCCTTGCTCCCCAGGTTCTGCTCAATCTCGCCAAAGAGATGGATTGTATGTTCATCACGAGCGACGTGCCCCTAGTGTCGGCCAACAATCATATCAATTTTGACAGATGCGAGATCCAGTTCTCTCTGCTGAGCCCCGAGAAAGAATCGCCAGGCGACTTATTCTCTCAGGCATATCAACCCCGGCAGACGATGCGATTTAAAGACTTTCTCAACAAATTTCCAGGATACTACACCAAAGACTCCACAAGCGTTGATGAGTGGCTGTTTGAAAAGCTGATGTTTCATGAGGAGGAGACTCATAATCATTTACAGACCGCGTCGGGGTGAGTCGACTATGTGTGCCCCTTAATTGAAAGGGCAAATACTAACATGGAAAAGAGCATGGGAGAAGTTCAACGGACGGACACGTATGATGAAGGGTCTCTTCAACTATGCTACTGCATATCAAAGATACACTCGTTTGTGCCTAGAGGACTTTATGAAAGATAACATCAGTTATGCTGAAATTCGACCCAATTTCATGACCAGCAATCAGCTTTGGACTGACGACGGCAAACAGCTGATCGATAACAAGGGTATTATGGAGTTGATCGTTGGGGAGGTCCAGAATTTCCAAACCGACATGAAGAAGCAAGGAAGATACTTCGGAGGTCTCAAGGTGATTTACTGCACGCCCCGGTCATTTGCGCCTGAACAGATCGAGGGTGCTCTCACAGAGTGTCTGGCCTTCAAGAAGTTGTGGCCAGAATGGATTGCTGGTAAGAAACTCCTGCTTTGTCCCATACTAGTCTTCCTAGGACAATTTTACTGACTGCAATGTAGGTTTCGACCTTGTTGGTGAAGAGGCAAAGGGACGACCCATCAAAGACTTCATTCCTGAACTCTTGAGGTTTCAGGACAACTGCGCCAGTGAAGGCGTGGAGATACCGTTCCTCTTTCACTGTGGCGAGACACTGGACATGGGAACCGATACTGACGGGAATCTTATCGATGCACTCTTGTTGAAATCGAAGAGAATCGGGCACGGGTTTGCGTTAGCCAAGCATCCTTACGTGATGCAGCATATGAAGGAGCGTGGCGTCTGCCTTGAACTCTGTCCCATCTCCAACGAGATCCTGGGACTTACACCACGAGTCAGTGGACATGCCATGTACCAGCTTCTTGCCAACAACGTTCACTGCACAGTAAGCTCGGACAATGGAACGCTATTCAGGTTAGACATCTCGCACATTGAAATGCCGCATATCGCTAACTGACGGGAACAGATCCTCTTTATCTCATGACTTTTACCAGGTCATGGTTGGCAAAGCCGACATGGGACTGTTTGGATGGAAACAACTCGTGCTGTGGAGCCTTGAACATTCTTGTCTTTCAGATTCTGAGCGATCTGCATTAGTTCGCGACTGGGAGCAAAAATGGAAGGAGTTTGTCGAGTGGGTAATCAAGACATACGGGACTGAAAGAAGCCTCATTTGAAGTTTCAGCAACCAAAGGTGGCATTTATGGGATAGTGTCAGTTCCTATTTATGGGCGAACCGGGCGTTTTGGAGAACGTAAAGAAGGCAACGATGACGGTGGCTTGTTTTGTTTTTGATGCGACATCCCTGACGACAGATGGGGATGGACTCTACAGAGAGCGAGAACCTGGCTAATAGCCACCAATGATGGACGAATGAATGACGACAAGAGAGCTTGGTTTGAAACTGGTTGGCGCTAATAGATATATACCCTGATTTCGTTGGCATAGCCATCAATAGTCTGACAATGTGCTTCTGTTATTTGCTGTGTGTTTTGTTTGTGGATGCTGTACTTCAAGAGTCGCCAGGTTCTTGCATTCAGCACGTCGTATGTGGCGGACGTGACTACCTACACAGCCCCTCCATTGTTAACCAAGTCTCAGTCTGATGCTTGGTTCTTAACATTGAGTTAAACAAAGATCTGCAAAAAAGATAACCAAATGGTTGCCCTGAAAGCAGTGGAGGCTCAGCTAAATGACGCGACAAAGGCGGCTTGGGGAACTGGCGGGTTAGCGGGTGCAGCCGCCGTGGCGCAGCCATGCAAGCAAGATAAACGTTGTTTCCATCGTAAATAGGTACGAACGGTCCACTGAGAAAAGGGCTGAATCTCTGGGTTAATTAATGTTTCTTTCCATCTTAAATACTACCTACTACCTACTAGGTAGTAGCTACTGATGAACTTCAGGCAAAAGAACTTGAGCTCAGCTCAGCCCAGTTCATTTCTTCTATAATGTCGATTTAAGTTCATTTTATGGTTATTGCTCCTCATTCATCGGAATATAGCGTTACATCTTTAACATATCATCCCATTAACGACATATATAACTTCAACACCCTAGTACATCGCCAACATGGCCGATTCAGATAGCCCAGGCTGGAAATGGTTCCCAAACGTCAAAAACAGCTGGTCACTCGATGTCGTTACACTCCTCGCAGTCATTGGCGAGTCAGCCATGGCTGAGCAGACTCAGACCATCACAGCGTCTTTACTATGTCTCCTTCCACGCCTGATCCCAGCTCCTCAAGCTCTTCTCAAGCCCTCACGCCCAAGCCGAATGCCTGAAACTCTCGCAAAAATGACGGGTGTCTACAGTGGAACTACTCTCGACTCCGTGGGCTTCTTTGCGACGATCCTCACGCCTCTGGATGCCCTTCAACCTTACAGCTTCAGTGTTTTCGAGATCAAACACACCGACCTATCCCAGTTGTATGAAACCGACATCAACCCCCCTTCAGCTCAGGAAAGCTGGTCCACGCGAAGTCTCAACTGGGTCAAGTCTCGACGCTCAAGTTCCTATAGTAAAGAACATAAACAGAATGGGAAAGAGGCACGAGGCAATCGTATTCCTCGTGCCCCGAGGACAGACGGCGGTCTCCCTCTACCTGCACAAGCAAGTTCAACTGCTACAACACGGACAACCACCTTCGAGATACTGGATAAATCACCAGTCGATGAGGATGCCCCCAAACCCATCGTACGCAGGCCCACGGCGAAGCAGAAAGTTCAGGACATGCTTGCAAACCCTACGTTTGCTAATACTAAAAAACGTCCTGCGGTCCCGGCTAAGCTGTTTTCGCCAATTCACATACTTTCTGTTTTTTCATGTCTATTGAGTATGGCCATCATAGCATGCGCCGTGGTGTGGAAAGATGGCAATGCCATCTTGTCTGTCTTCCTCATATCCTTCACCTCGACTATTGTGGGCTATGCCTCGTCCTGGCATCCCATTCTCATGAACCGAAAACACACGAATCAAGTCCCTCGGGGTGATGTAATGATCCGAACCCGGGAAGGCGCCTTTCTACTTATCAAATGCACAGAAGAGGTTGCTCGAGAACTGTACTCAGGCACAGAAGAATGTCACTATCATGTTGGTGGCCGTACATATAGATTGCTCATGGCTCTTGGGACTACGTTACTTATGCTGAGCGTTGTTTTGTTCGGAAACTGCACATGGAACTCGCAGATATTTATTGGCGGCAGTTACATTGTTCTCAATGGACTGTACTGGGGTCTGGGCATGCTCCCTCGATCCTACTTTTGGGACCTTTCGCGGTATGATTGCAAAGTAGTCACCCCTGAAGATGCCAAGAATGCCCATCAAGTAACGAACGAGAATGATCAACGGGAAGGCCATCCCAGTTTCACGCGGACGCTGTGGTATGCTATTCGCGAAACCCAACGGACTGGTTGGGTTGCCGGCAGTGGAGCTGCACCCAGTACTGACCAGTGGAAGAACTGGCTCAAGGAGGCGTTGGTGAATGCCAAGAAAGGAAACCGGGAATGGGAGTCTGTGGCTAGGAAAGATGCTATTGTTAAGGAGAATCTTGACGCCAACGAAGTCTTTGATGAAGCAGCTCAACACGCGCCAGCTGTAGAAGTTCAGACAATGGCTACTGTGAGGCAAGGCCATGACTGGGAGAAAGATGGCTCAACATTCTGAGGTAGAGAGCAAAGTCTGCAGGTTGGAGCTTGGAACTTGGAGCTTGGGAAGAATTGTCAAACAAGGCTTACTGCTTGAACTTCGTTTGTTACAATTTTGTATTTTGTTACCGACACGATGGACCATGAGATACGCGTATATGGATGTTTTAGCGCAGGTTCAGCTTACAGATAGATACCCTAAACCTTTGTGATTTATTGAAACAGTCTCAGAATAGTCAAGTCTAGAAATCATTCACCTTGCACCCAGAAGGCCATATCATGGTTCTATATCTCTTCGGCGGGTGACCATGTCACATTCCAAACGCCGGCTATCTATTAACGCAAAAAATGCTTCATCTTACTCCGGGTTTCAATACCATTATGCAATAGCCAAGTTCAGGCGCGTCCTTTAGTCATCAAAGTAAATGCCCTTCTTGTCCGAGATATCAATGGCACCTCCGCGATAGCTGCCCCTCTTTTTCTTATTCTTCTCCTTGGTGAAGCCCTTGCCCTTGGTAACAATCAGGTCCTCGTGCGCTCGCTGAGAGTAAGCGATGGATACGTATTCGTTAGAGGAGAATTTGGGGTCGACCTTGATGTCCTTGGGGATACGAGAGAAAGGCTCGTTCTGCTTCTTTCTTCCGTTGCCGTTCATAATGGGGTCAGGAGGCAGAGGCGGATTTGCCAAGTTTGATTGAAACTCGGGTGAGGTCTTGTCCAGGGTGACAGAGGAATCGGAGGAATCCTTCGCTTCCTTCTTGACCTTCTTCTTCTTCTTCTTGTCAGAATCGGAGTCGGAGTCGGAAGAGTCTGAAGAGTCGGAGTCTGAAGATGAGCCATCAGAGTCTGGGAGCGGCACCTTGGCCGCAGCCTTGCCCTCGGAACCACTTGAACTGCTAGAGTCAGAGTCGGAATCAGAGTCGGAATCAGAGTCAGAATCAGAGCTTGAATCGGAGCTAGAGTCAGAGCTATCAGAATCAGAACCCGACTCGGCACTCTCGTCGTCAGAGTCGCTGCTGGAGTCGCTTTCGCTGGAGTCGCTAGAAGAGCTGGACTCAGAAGAGCTGGAGCTTGAGGATGAAGCGCGCTTCCGCTTCTTGGCCTGTGGCTTCTTGTCCGAGTCGGAATCGGAATCAGAGGAACTCGAGTCAGAGTCAGAGTCGGAGTCTGAGGACGACTCGGAGGAGGATTCGACGGGGGCTTTGCGTTTGAGATTGTTGGAAGGCGTAGGCTTGGCAGCTTCCTCCTCGATGTCGCTGTCGGAGCTCTCAGAAGAAGACTCGGCATCCTTCATGTCGACATCTTCTTCCTTGTTGTCGCTTGACTTCTTGGAGGACTTCTTCTTAGGCTTGCCGCTATCCGCGCCCTTGGTAGCCTCCCATGTCTGGAAGATACCAACAAGGGAAGGGTTGGCTGGTCCGTCGGTCGCGGTAGTCGTTTGCCAGCCCTTCTTCTCACGCTGCTTCTTGAAAGCATCGGCAGCGCTCTTGAAAGAGTGATCAGAGAGGAAATTCTCTACCAAGTCCATGAGCTGACTCGGTGGAGGCGCGGATGCGACGTCGTTGTTGGCCGCGACGGCCTTTGTGCTCTTCTTGCCCATTTCGTTGGAGGTAGTGGTAGGTTTCACAGGATTAAGGGGGTTATTCGAGAACAGCCACGATGGAGGGCTTTGGTTCGAGCCAGACATATGCCTATGCCACAGTAAAAAAAACAGACAATTGCAGCAGCAAGAATGTGTCTTGTTATTGAGGACTGACAGAAATATTTCTTGGGCTTTGTCTTCGCGCTGGCCAGAGACTGGCTAACAAAAAAATTTCAGTGGACAGGTGGATCACTGGTGGGGCGCATACTGTTATCGCTGCAATGTATATCCTTATCTTCAGAAGTACCTCCAGAACAGAGGAGGTACCTACGGTTTCCATACGCTAGCAGGGGTCTGGTCAAATGCAGTCTGGCAGGTCACTTCAACATGATGACCCCTGAGCTCAAAGTACTGTGGATCCACATATGTACAGGACTCTGCGCACTTGATCTCTAGGCTTACTACACCTGTACCTGGAAGCTGTGCTTGCTCACCTGCTTGTTAGTACCTACAGCTCTGGCGACTTCCAGGCTCGTGCATCATCGCCTATTCCCAGCATCGCAACCAAAACAAACACCAGCCAGTAGTATCTTTTTCTCTTATACATCAACAAAGCTTTGCGGTTCAAGATTGAGAGACAAATCACGGCAATTTAACTCCCACATTTGACGCGTGATACTACAAACGTATTGCATAGTGCGCCATCAAGAATTCGGCCTTACATGACCTAGAAGGAGCACTTCTTGGATCTTGGAAAGATGTCTACCAGCGCAACGAAGAGAAAATTCAACACTTTACTACAGGGCCTCGGATCTTCGAACGCCAAAAATATCGATGACACTCCAACGCATGACTCTGGCTTGACTGCCTCTCCCGACTCAACAGCTCACACATCCGGTGCCGATCTAGAGCTGCTCCAGAAACGCCGACGTCTTGGCTTCCCAGACTCGACTGCCCCTAAGCTGGGAAAGAGGGCCAACCTATCGTCTACCATATCGTCTATCATTTCTCGACGTCCGCAAGGCCGAGATTCATCTAAAAGCTCCAATGCACCACCCGCACGATATGCGCCAACCGATCGGGGAGACCTGCTGAAGCGACTCAGTACTTTCCAAGAGATAACAGACTGGACTCCAAAACCGGAAAGAGTGAACGAGGTGGAATGGGCGAAGCGCGGATGGGTATGCCATAGCAAGGAGACAGTGCGCTGCCTTCTCTGCCATCGCGAGTTGGTAGTCAAGCTCAACCGCAAGGACGTTGACGGCAAAGAGGTCTCCGTCCTCGTAGCATCTGAAATTGGTAAGTTACGTGCATTGATGCACCATCAACATGTGCTGATAACTACACAGAAGAAGCCCTGGTCGACAAGTATGCCGATTTGATTGTAACTTCACACCAGGACGAATGTCTTTGGCGCAAACGAGGCTGCGATAGTAAGTCCATGTTCTTGTGAGCCAAACCTTCATGATTTGCTAATCATCTGCCACAGATTCGATTTTACGTTTGTCTTTGACAAACGCAAAGGTGACTATCGCGGCTCTGCGTGAGCGTTACGATGAGCTCTTGGCGAGAAAGACGTTTCTGCCATACGAATTTAACCTCCGACTACCAGATGACTTGGACCTGGACAATGTCCTGTCACAACTTCCCGTCGACTTCTTCACCAAGCCACCTCCTGCAAAGGAGGCTGAAGCTCAACCACATCGTGTCGCCTTGGCACTTGCCCTGATGGGGTGGCAAGGTCTGAACAATCCCCGGATTGGTGCAGTCCCAAACTCAGCCTCTTGTCACACATGCCTTAGACGCCTGGGGCTCTGGATGTTTAAGAGCAAAGAAGTGGCAGATAACGGAGACATAATAGTACCTGCACCCATGGATTTTCTAGACCCAGCCAGAGAGCATCGTTTCTTCTGTCCATGGTCTAACCCTGAAATGCAAAGGCAAGGTCATTCCCAAAGCCGATCTGGGCAAGACTTGTCGGGCTGGAAGGTGTTGGTGCAAACCCTCACAAACGAAGCCCACCTCCGGAGTGTCTACGAGGGGCGTTCGCCTGTCCGCCATCGAACTCAGCGTTCAATGGGCGCGCCCACCACACCACAGAGACCCGGTACGGCTGCATCTATCAACACGCCAATCGGGACACCCGGCTCCGTTGCCGAATCTGTCCCAGACAACGCCGATGAAGACGACAAAGACAGGGATGCAAAGGACAAGGAGCGATGGGCGAGATTGAAGAGGGTCAAGAGTTTGTTCGACACAAAAGGGAGTAGGAAGTTGAGGCAGTCGATAAGCAAGTCCATCAGTCGACCAGGAACGGCACATTCGACAAAGTCGAGTGGTGAAGCAAAGGAGTCACAAAAAGAGTAGGCGTTTTGAACAGGATATACATGGATCGGGTTAACTGTAGTTGGGGGGTTAATGTAGTGGAGCCGGGACCAAGGAGCCCCCGTCTCTGTTAAAGCGTGATAATACATTGTCAAAGTCGAGGCTGGGCCTCGATTACAAGTTTCCCTGAGGTATTGATGTTTCTAGATTACATGCGCCCACCATTGTACAAAGTCTTCGTTTGCACACCAGTAACTCTGTAGCATAAACCACGGTACTTTTGTTGGTATTCGTCAAGATTTCCAAACAATATCGTCAAAAGACACAACCTTCCCAGAATAAGCCTTCGTCTCAGCTTGCTTCTCGATCTTCTCCCCTAGAGAGAAGCCAGCCATTTCTAAAATTGCCAGTCTTACACCCCCGATCCCTCCACCATTGCCCAGACGACGAGATATGAAGGCTATCTTGGAAGCTGTGGCATAGACATCGAGTATACGGCTGGATCCTTCCCTCCAGCTTGGGGCTGAATGAGCTGAGAGTCCGCCTATGATGTCTTGAATCTGGCCATGGAGGTTGCGACATGCTTCTTGCCACCTCTCTCCGGGCTTGTCGGCTTTGGTGATGATAACTAAAGTTCGAGTGTTTGATCGAGCTAGTGTTCTTAACATCCATCTGTCTGTTTCTTGGAGTTTTTTGTCGGCTGGCATCAAAAGTACTGCGCCACGAAGCATCTTTCTGACGTTCAGATATTTGAGAATGGTCTTCCCCCAATCCTCTTGACTCCTGAAGCCATAACCTGGTGTATCCATGAGAATAAGGCTGTGTTTCGGTGGCACGTCTCCCTTGCGAACAAGCTCCTTGGCAATTTTCGGCCGTGGTCCGACACCGTAGGCATTCATTGTGGTGGTTTTGCCTGGCTTGTGGCTGACTTTGGCGATCTCAGTGCCGCCGGTGAGGGCGTTGAGAAAAGATGATTTGCCGGCATTGGAGGCTCCTAATACCACGATCTCCGGGATATGGTCGTTTTGAGGGTGGTGATATAAATTTTCGGCAGAATAAAGTATTTGGCAACCCTCTTCGAAGAACTTTCCAGCTGCTGCCAGAGGAGGTCTGTCGTCTTTGGGCACATCGACTGGCGATTCTAGGCCTTGCTTGAAACAGATGGATTCACTTTGGAACAAAACTTGCTGGTGAGCTTTGATGCCTTTTGGTAGCGGCCCCTTCGGCTTAGTAGGCTTTGACTTTTGTGTCTTTTGGGCTTCGGGACGGTTTTGTGCGATGCCGATTTCTGAAGCATCATGGCTTACCGGTTCCTGAGCCGTTGACTCGAGACCCGACGCTGATATCTTAATGTTCGATATATCTGATGAACTGCCGACTGGCTGTGATGAGCCAGAAGCCCGTACGGTTCGGCGTAGTGTTCGTTGACGTATGCTCAATTTTCCTGTGGAGCAGAAAGTAGCTTTTTGTCGAGCCAAGTTAGCACACGAGAAGGAGTATTGAAGCCGAGACGCCTGTATTAATCGTGGTAATGTCATTGTAGTGTCTGTTGTTGTCGTGTAGTATAATTGACTACCTACCTACTAAGTGGAAAGTTTTATGGTCGAAAACTTAGAAGCCGAATCTAGGAGGTATGTACAAGGCCAACCACACAGCCTAACTTCGAGCATCAAGAAAGGGAGACCAAGAAAACTTCCAAGCTTTGGCTAAAGTATATTGATATAGTTGTGATTAATACTATTATTGCACAAATGAGTGACAATGAAAGATCACTACTAAAGAATGTGATGAGGTCACGTGTTGAATAAAAAGGTCCACAGGGTAAGTCGTGTCAAAGAGCACGAATTAAACGTACCGAATTCATATCTATCATTTGATATACTTAAAAACACGCAAGCTGGGAAGGGGGAAAGGTCCGAGGAGCGCTTTCACCTGCAAAACTGTACTGGTTGTGTTTGTCAAGATCGTAACGATGGGAACAAAAAACCTCACAGAGATCGACGCTCATGAGCAGCCGTCTGATGAGATGCGTGCTGAGTGGAAGGGTTATATGCGTCAAGATCACAAAAGCCTGCTCAATGACCCCCGTATCGATGATCCACGAGCTCCCCTAGAAGAGTCTGGCTTTCTTCAAGTCTCAGCTATCTCTAAAGAGCAAATCGCTAAGAGCTTTGCCCGACTGCACCCTGACCTGGCTTCCGAGGTCAACAGTGATGTCCAGGTCATCCATCATCCGCTGTTACCAGGTAAGTTTTTCATTTCATCACTCGTTCCATCTGGAAACTTATATATGAAATAGGCTTGCTGATAATCCCTTCACTCTTGCCGCCATCTGTGCAAAAGACTTTACTGGATCGTATGGTCCATCGTGATCTCAGCGAGAAGAAGCACCAGACCAATTTACATCTGCACTACAATCTACCATACCCAGAAGGAAACGATCAAGACGAGAAATCCTTCTTTTCCATTGACCCAGAAACACCTGCCTCGTTCATGCCAAAGGATCCCAGCGTTCATAAGCCGCTATCTATCAAGCAAGTTATGCAACGAAAACTGCACTGGGTAACTCTTGGTGGCCAGTATGATTGGACTAATCGCATTTACCCACAAGACTTGCCGCCGCAGTTCCCAACTGACATCTCTCATTTGTTGAAGGACCTATTTCCCGAGACTGATGCGCAGGCAGCTATTCTTAACTTTTATACACCAGGCGACACCATGATGATGCACCGGGATGTTAGCGAGGAGACAGACAAAGGACTCATCAGCCTGAGCTTTGGCTGCGATGGCCTTTTCATGATCGCCCCTGGCGACCTAAAATCAGGGGCTCGGGGCGAGATAACGGGCGAAAAGCAGTACCTGCTGTTGAGACTCAGATCTGGTGACGCTATTTATATGACGCATGAATCAAGGTATGCCTGGCATGGAGTGCCGAAAGTGCTCAAGGACACGTGCCCTGCTTATCTCGAAGACTGGCCAGCTTGTGACGATGGCAAGTTCTCGGAATGGCGAGGATGGATGAAAACCAAGAGAATCAATCTGAATGTTCGCCAGATGCGGGATTGAGACATGGTTAGAAGCTGGAACCCGTCAACCAAATGTGTTTTGTAGTGTATTATACCGTAACAACGCGAGTTATCTTACCAACGATATTAGTCGCTTACACCTTTTGCTACGCTATTACACTAAATACACAAGGGCTGATATTATATTTGGAACCTGAAGTCATCGTTGGCCTCAAATCGACGGCCCCTACTTTGATCTGCCCAACTCTTATCAAAGTGCACCATTAAGCGAAACCGAACCCCTGGGCATTTTGTAACGCCATCCCAAGCCGCTCCCTTAAGACTTCTTTGTCTCTGTATTCCGGTAAAAGCAATGTTCCATAACAAGTATAGGCCGTAGGTAAATGCCCACCAGTGCCGTCTTCTTCGCCATTCTTTTGTATGACGAACTGCAAGTTCTTCATGCCACCAACGGGAACGCGATCAGACGATGTTACGAACTCAAGTAGCCTCTGCTTCATGCCCTCGTCGTACCTCTTGACGATGGACCAAAAGTCCTTGATGGTACGATGGGAAGTATCCCACCCTACGTAACGAGCATAACGCTTGAGTTCGCCGATGTCGATTTCCTGTACTCCTTCGACTAGCGACTGCAAGGTCGACGGACACAGGAGTGATAAGGACTTCTTGTCTAAGCATGAAGCAAATCCACGTTCGAAAGCAAGATATTGGCGTCGAATGGAAACATCCGTCAGGTAGCGGATGTAGTCTATAATGTAGTCATCCCGGTTGTCGTTGGTGACAAGCGGTGCGTCGTCAGCGTTTTCCATGTGCGGTGGCTCGATATCTGTTGAGCTCGAGGCTGCGTTCGGCCAAATCGTGCTTCCACTTGCCCTCATCTCGCGCGTGACAATCGTCCCTAATGAAGATACCGAGAATTCATATGTGCGGGCGAAGATATCTTCAATAAGACCATTCTTTTCATCCCACTCCAGCAAAGTCGTCAGCCCACTCGCTAAATCTGGCCACCCATCAGCGATGTGATGAAGCTCTTCAACGGGATTGCCCAGCAACTTCCGATAAAGAGCCCTCGGGAAAGTAACCGGTAGTGTCAAACCGTTGTAAAGCGCGAGCGACATCAAAAGGCCGACAAGTTCGTATTTCCAGTCTTCGGTCAAAGAACCTGGAGCGAACCAAGCCATGCGCGTCCTTTCATCAATGGTGAAGGCCCCGAATCCGGGATCCAAGCATTCCGCAATGGCCAAGCGAAAGAACTCTTGCTGTACGCCTCCTGAGTCAAATCCCTCCTCGCCACTGTTCTCCCCTAAATGAACCTTGAGCGGCCGTAACAGCTCTCTTCTTTCACGCCTCCAAAGTTGGTCAAATGCATCTCTGGCAACATTTTCTCTGCCTACTTCTAAGACCAGATACTTCGAAGATGCCGTTCTCAGAAGATCTTGCAAGACCATTTTGTGATGCGGATTGGTGATGAGACTTCCAGGATCAACTATAGCACTCATTCGTGTTTTGAGCGAACTTGACTCTTCGAACATGCGACTCATTCGGGCAAAGTTGATGGATCGGAAGAATGAGACCAACGTCTCAGGGCTGAAGATGTAAGGGTAGTCAAGTATGTGCCGTCGCCATCGTGTTGACTTGAAAGACAGCCATTCCACGGGCATTTCGATTAAATCGAGTCGTTCCGAGAGGTAATCAACTCGGAATTGAACATCGCCTAATAGTAAAAGGTTCCTAGAACGATCTTGGGTACATTAGCAAGGTTAAGTTCCATCCGCATCCATCACATTGTGTACATACGCAAGGTTTCAATGAATGATAATGCTCCGCCAAAAGGACCGTCCATAACAAAGTGGGCCCGACCGTCCCATTCATTCAACAGTATAGTGCGTGCCCAGTCCAGAAGTACGGTGGGAACGCGAGTTTCGTGTAGAAGGCGGTCATCCCGTGGGAACTCGAGTATCGATGCTGAACCCGTACTGAGGAAGTCGAGTTGATTCACCAAGGGTTGCAGAATATCGCAGTCGTTCATCTTGAAGCCTTCTTCTCGGCCAGCCGGGTGTGCTCTATCAGCGAAGCAACGTCTGGCCGTGATCGCGCAAAACAGCCGACGTGCCAGCCTGACAGCCACGTCGTTCGAAAAGGCGTCGTCATAATCCAAACATCGGGACGAGGGTTGCCGTGAGATGGCACTACCGCCTGCCAGTGTCAATCCATTGGAACGAACTCGCGACAATTCGTATAGTGTTCTTGAGTCCCCCACCGCTGGCGTTGCAGCAACCAGTGCATGCATACAAATGGACATCAAATAGCCCGCTTCCAAGTCGGGGAGGGCCTCAGCTCTTTTCTGGGTTTTATGCCCCTTCCTCCGCTTTGAGAAACTGGTTGATTTCAAGTCCTGCGGAGGTATAAATAGGCGAGCGGCAGCCAACCAAAGACTGTGGAAAACTAAATTGGAAGTGACGCGACACAGCCGATGGAAACAATACCATAGAGTCTGCGAATCGTAAAGTTTATGCTCCTGTGTAAACGACAACACCACAGCCTGTGGATCTGAGAGAACGTAAAAAAGTGCCTGCTCATTGAAACGCAACCACTGCTCCCTGGATCTGGCGGTGTGCAGGACAGAATGACGGCGCAAACTCTTCCGCTCATCGACAGGTTGGGGGTATAGGTAATTCGTCTTGTGCGTTGAGACATGACGTGCCTCTGAGATATCGTCTTCTTCGTATACATCGCAGATGAAGTTGATAAGATCGACATCAAGCTTCGAAAGAGCTTGAGGCAAAATATTGTCACAGCTGTGAGATGTGACAGCCTCGAACTTGAACTCGACCTCGTGGTGCTTTGATTTCTGGAAAACAATGCCTCTGACGCAATCGTTGCTTTGATCATTATGCAGTTTCGACTGGATCACATTGTCCTCCGAGGCCAGGGGTAGACTCGGCAACACTGGTTCAGGCAGGGGATTTGTTGTGTTCTCGAATAATCCTGGTTTTGTCGGTATTTCCGGCATGATCGGAACAGTAGCGTGTTTACTGCTTTTAGTTCTTAATGACTTGTCCTGTAAATGGCCGTTAACCTGAGGAAGTTTGACGTCCTCGGTGTCATCCTCTCCCTTTTCAAAGTCTCTTGTATCAATCGAGTGTTTCCGGGGTTTAGCTGATGCATTATTTTGCGACTTGTGTGCCGAGTCGTGTTTGCTTTTAGGGGACAATATAGGAAAGCGAGACTCGTCCCAATCAGTGTCTTGTGGCTGATTAACCATATTTGTAGGCTTTGGCGTATTTGGCTCGTGCGGCAGAGTCTTTTGGGTTTCCAAATCAGTGCTCGTGCTGGTTAAACTAGAAGACTCCTGCAGCGTATCTAGATCCATCACTGATGACTTCAAGTCAGACCCTTCAAAATTGCCGAGCTTGCCTGACATGGCCGCCATGCTTCTGGGTGTCAGCCATTCAATCATTTTGAAGGTTACAGTCCCAAAAAGATTCGCAGCGAAGGAACGATGATCTTTGTTCACAGGCCCCTCAATTACTCGGACATGGGAGGCCGAGCCGCTGGTTGAATGTGGTGCATGCCTGGTTGCGGGAATAGAGTCCTGGGACGATGAAGAAGACGTGCGTGGTCTTATGACTCGATTCTTGTGTGCGCTTGGCGATGTGATAACGTTTGTTCTTTTGTTATCGGGATGTGATTGTGTGGGGGATCGTGTCGAAAATATCAGGTTGTTGAGCGCTGCCGATGCTTCTGGACTTTTGCGAAGAAAAGGGCATAAATCTTTTTCGGGATCATCTTGACTGGCCAAGTATATCGCTAATGTCCTGGCACTTGTCGTGTTGTATCTTCGGACGGGTGCCTTACCAGCTAAACGGCGACGGCAGGTAAAACAGGTAGGAGTTGCGCAGTTCGCGTTATCACAACCAGATCGCAGCTGATGAATATATCTAACTGGAGGTTAGCGCCCGAATTGCGTCGTGTGAAATAGTGGGTGAGATGTTGACAGAATGGTTGGACAGACCTCTCGACAAGAAGTTGAAATCCATGACGGCGGCTGGCTTGATGGATTGCATAAACGCGCGCCGGGTTCTCGACGTTCTGCACAACGGCTTTGACTTCAGGAGGCGCGTCGGATGGTAAGCGGGCGAAGGGCGCTTCTTGCCAAAGGCCAGCAAGAAGATCTATATCTGCAGCGAACTCGATAGATGGATCTCGTGGACGATAGGCATCGGGCGTCATGACATTGGCAGAACGGGTCGCGCCGCGATAGGCACTTTGGTACTTCGTAAACGATGATGTACAGTGAATGACAGTGTTCAAAGAGAGTATCTCGTCGATAGCGAAAAGCTATAGGATGGTGAAGTATAGGCAGACTAAATGATCGGGGCTAATTTTAACTGCAAATATTGGGTGTTATTGACACTGAAGCTGTGCATCTGCAATCCGGGATGGAGTTGATACTCAGGGAGCTGTTGGTCAGCCTCGCTATGATGATGCGCCACTACCTCAGGTACTTGAGGGGGGAGGTACCTCCTGGAGCCATCGGAGAGCGCATGCAAGTACACGAGCTAAGTTTTACACAATGTAGATTGCCCCTTTGAGCTTAGCGAGTGGAGTCACGAAAGCATCGGTGCAGCCTGACCACTAGCGGCCAAGCGAGCCAAACACCATCCTGTGACTCAGCTGCTCAACTAACGGGGGCCTGGAACCCTTGCGTGGCGGGGTTTGGGGCAAAAAAAAAGTCAGTCATCCATGCATCAAATCCATCCTACTGATAACCTTTTCTGTGTGACGTTATCTATGCAGCCCCGCCATCCCACCAATTCCAACAGGAAATTCCTTCACATTTACATCCTCTGTCTAACAACCTAACAGACCTGACCACACAGTCGCATCCGATACAGTCAAATCAATACTCCGCAACAGGCTCTGAATATATACAGCAGTCGCCATTGTTCTCATCTAAAACCATGGCGAGTGTGCAGGCAGCTGGGGCGGCTTCGCACCCATACACCTGCAATACCTGCCAAGTTGCATACCGCAACATTGATCTGCAGAAGGGTCATATGAAGAGTGACTGGCAGTAAGTCCATCTATTTGCGCATTCCCATAGGCAAACCATACTGACCCATCCGCAGTCGATACAATCTCAAGCGCCGTGTCGCCTCCCTACCCCCCATCTCCGCCGACATCTTCTCTGAAAAGGTTCTGCAGGCGAGAGCTGTCTCCAGTGCAGAAGCCGACAAAGCCTACTTCGAACGTGCATGCGACATCTGTGAGAAGACGTACTACAGCGAGAATGCGTTTCAGAACCACATTTTGAGCCAGAAACACAAGGCAAAGGCAGCCAGCAGTGGACAATCTGCTCCCGGTCGGGCCGACGATGAGACCACCTCTGTTGTAAGCTCTACATTCTCCCTTGGTGAACCTGTAGCGCCTAGCCAGGGTGAAGTCGATTCCGATGCCGAGGAGGAGTTCAGTCACGTCGTTGAGGGTCTCCAGAAGGCCCGTATTTCTGAGCAAAGGCCTTCTCCTCTCAAGCGACCTTCGCATCCCCAACCATCAAGCGAGGGTGCCGCCAACGAAGACGAAGACGCAGCACGTGCTTCAGACTCAGCCACCCCTGTTCCCACATCGCAAGAACCCAACATGACACTAGAGACTTGCCTGTTCTGCAATTATGCTTCCCCAACCATCCCTCTGAACACACACCACATGGAGAGGTTCCATGGCATGTTCATTCCAGAGAAGAAGTATCTTGTGGATATTGATGGATTGCTCCAACAACTCCAGGACAAGATCCGATTACACCATCAATGTCTGTATTGCGACAAACCGAAGTCTACAACGTTCGGTGTCCAAACACACATGCGCGACACGGGCCATTGCAAGATCCCTTACGAGACCGAGCAAGAGCAACTCGAGATTGGAGACTTTTACGACTTCAGAAGCACTTACTCGGATGGCGGTGATATGAGCGACGACGAATCCGCCGTGGACGAGACCAGTGGAGGGGCCAAACTCGGGGCACGCCGTCCTGCTAAGGTCACGGGAGAAGACGGAGAAGACGTCGAGGCGGTTGAAGGCGCCGATGGTTGGGAAACGGATAGTTCAGCTTCGTCTCTAGATTCGGCCGATCTTACTGCTGTCCCCGCTGAAGGTCATATCCACCAGTTCGAGCGACTCGACAAGCACCCGCACCATTCATCACAAGACCCAAGGCAGAGACACCAAGCCGACGGATGGCATTCTCATGCGCATAAGCCAACCCGTGCTGTCTTTTATGATGACTACGAACTTCATCTTCCTACAGGAAAGTCTGTTGGCCATCGATCGTTGAACAAGTATTTCCGCCAGAACCTGCACAACCATCCGTCAGCCGAAGAGCGAGCCGAGCGTCTGGCTATTGAGGGCTCAGAGGCGGAGCGGGCTGGAAGTGATTCTGAAGGCCGACTTGTCCAAAGAGGTTCTAGGGCCCGTGAGATGGTGCCTCGTGGAATGGCGGGCATGGCGGGTGCACCTGAGCAACAGAAACGACGTGCCCGCAGGGCAGAGGAGCGAGGACGAACGTTGGAGCAGGTCCACACCAAGCAGAAGGACCTGGTGTATGGAAAGAAGCTCAACAATCACAAGAACTACTACTACCGCGAGCAGGGTGGTGGTTAGATGATGAATAGCAGGGAGATCAACCTTTAGAGTCAAGTCCACTTATGAAGAAGAAGAAAAGCATTTGAATTTCATTAAAGTATTGTGTCGCTGGCTCAAGAAATCGTCGCCATTTTGTTTGAATAGCCATAGAGAGCAAGGGAATAATAACGACACTCTATGGGATCATTAGCAATCCAACTCCTTGCAAACCCCCAGCACATGTTTGAGTATAACATGAGCAGCTTCATCTACTTCCAATTCCGTGATGTCGAGCTCCATGTGGAAGGGATCATCGTTTGGCCATTGATATATCAAGGCATTGTCCCTAATGTGTGCTACTACTTCCATGTCTGTAAGTTTTCCGTGAAGGGTCCGTTCTGGAGAGGACAGTCGAAGCATGTTTTCCTCCTGACTGCATGTAATAGTGATGGGGATAAAACTGCAGTGCCTGCGGGCGGCCATGTCGAGATACTCGGCGATCACGCTGTGACCGACGGCGTCATTAGACTCGAAGTCAGTGAAAACAATGACGGAATCCTTCGTATCTTGAGACTTAACCAAAGCATCGAAGAAAACAGATCGTGGTGCTCGACGGAGGGGCTGATAGTCTGGGCTGGACCGTGGCAGGATAGCACCCACCGGGTCAATAAGAAGACGGTTATGAACAAGTTTTCCATTGAAAGGCGATAACAGATCGATAAGCTTATGGGCGACAGTAGGCTTGCCTACACCTGGGTAACCATTGATATGTACAATTGGAAATGACATTATCTCAGATATCTCTTTCATTGTTAAGGCTAAGTAGGAGTCAGTAATAGGGATCAGATAGGGTTATACGCTCGGCTTTTTAAGACTTATCAGTCACGTCAAGAGTAATCTTTACTTTAGTTAGGTATATTAGAAAAAGACAGTATAGGCTATTAAGGAGTGATTTTATAGTTTATAAAATTAAAGTTATATTTATAC
>LXHY01000151.1:0-66799 GCA_002093855.1 Fusarium praegraminearum | reverse complement strand
ATATTAAATCTATTAAAAAATTAATTATATTTTAATATATAATATACTATTTAAGGCTATATTAAAAGAAAAAAAGATTTAAAAACTAATTATTATCTCTTTTTTATTTTAATATTATACTCTATTTTATAATATTATTTTCTATTAAGTTAAAAAAAAACCTATCTCTACCCTAAAGACTAATACTAATCTGCTATTAAGCTTAATAAGTGGATTATTTAGTCACATACACATAGAACAAACTTACAAAGCACCAGCATAGCTATTCAGGTCGTCCTTAGCAACAGCTCCAGCTCTATTGCCTCCCTTTAGCAGAGGGAACTGAAGGAAGTTATTGAAGACTGTCTTGTAACCATAGAAGGAGGCTCGCTCTGTAAGCTCAATGATACACAGCAGGTACGAAACCCATGGGATACTCCCTGCTATCTTGCGTAGCTTCTCTCTCTCTTCGGTGGTTGGGGTCAGTCGATCTGAGACGCTATCTGATACTGACAGAGCATTGGCCTCGGGGTCGAGTACCAGGCTCTTGTCTTGCACCTCAACTGAGGTTGCTAATAACAACTTATTAGTGATGCTTCGAATTGTTATGATGCTACTTACCCATATTGTAGCTGATGCTGATTGCTCAAATGAAAAATGCTACCTGGGCTGTGGAGTCTTGGAAAACGGATAAGATGTTGCAACGAATGGGTTACACATCTTGTTTTTTATGGTTTTACAACATCATCTTTTGCCCCTGGAGAGATGTCGCCATCGCTTCAATCTTCACATCATTAACAAATTACCTAAAAAGAGGATCTCTTGTGGGTTATCCATGCTTTAATCGACCACCCTTGAATCCATCAGTGTCTGTTAGTTAATATCTAGGTTTAGCAAGGAGTAGCCATTGTTAGCTATAATGTCGGAGTCGGGCCGCCCCGATCATATGTCAAAACCCGAGAAGTGGGTGGGTTGCGAGTTATTAATGGGTAAAATGTTAATTACGGATCTATTTACTTGGTTTGTTTAGAGCAAGTAAAGGGTACTTCGGGGAATCTACACAAGGTGCAAAACGTCTCTGAAAGAATAGAGTAAATAATACTATAACTCGTATAAAAGCCAGGTCAAGGGCCTATATCTGAATCTTAGCATTAGATCTGACTTTATGCCAGCTCTGGATTAAGCCCATGAGGGCGCCAGGTTCTTATACTAGTGGGGCCTTTACAACATACACCACTTTCGCGAGGTATTGTGTCATCGGCACACGGCTAGAATGGCAACTCTACCCCCTGGAAGATTGTATACATATAGGACTTCATTGGCCTTGGTTTCTATGTTGACCCGAAGATACAAGTCCCGCCCGGTGCATCTTCGGTCACTGAGTCTCTTAGATCATCGATTCACAGGGCAGAGTGCAGCACTATAGCCCTGTTATCGGGTGCGGACCGACAGAGTTTGAAGCTACTCAGGGGTGTAGCATATAGTGGCGTTTTATAGAAATCTGATCCTGTTCGAATTGATGGATCCCGTGACTTGGACTAAGTCGAAGATACACAGGCGAATAAAGTATCGTCTGGGTCAATCAGAGCTGTATGGGAAGACGGCGAGGACATGACTATTTATAACGTAAAACTCATCACTAACAAATTAAGCTATGGTAATCCCACCTCCTCATTAACTATTCTAGAGGACATGCGTTTGCTTCCAATTGATGCACTACTATCTTCGTTCTTGCCATTATAGATGTTCCTCGCTCGTAGCTGGTAGGACTCTCTGCCTGTATGATTCTTACCACTAGCGTCTGACACACTGTATCTTGGCGACCCCGCCGGTTGAAGAGTTGCAGAGTTAAATGTCCGTCTAACAGAGAGTCCCGTTCCTCTTCTCAAAAGTTGTTCATCGAAGTCTTCACTATCCTTGTGCTTTCTACTTCTGATCAAGTTGCTGATCTCGTTGGAGTAGATTGCGTAAGTGGCTAAAGTAATAAAGAAAGCGAATGAGACGGCAACTGGCGAGTTATTATTAGGTGGTGATGCTGTGAGGATAGCACGATACTCACAAATTGCTGCCAAAGCCCAACTGGGGCTTCTCTGAAAGGACTCGACGTCCATAGCAAAGAGTGACGATAGGAACGATAAGGGCAACTAATCAAGATGTGTCAGTATGGAACTGCCGACTAACAACTCCGCAACTTACGAATAGAATAGTCACGACAGTGAAAACCATGAGTATTCTTCCCTGTTTCGCAGCCTGTTGACCCTATTCAACTGATAGAGTCGCCTGGAAATTGGCAACGTCACTTTGCTGTAAAGAAAGTGTTGTGTTGAGCTGCGTCTGTCAGCATTGCTCTTGACCTAAACAGGTTAACTTACAGCTCCTTGAATGCGAATGGCAACATTGTCCATTTCCCGAACATCGTTTGAGATATAATTGGCCGTTAGATTAGATACTGTGCCATGATTGCTAGCAATCTGATCTTGGACTGTTCTCTGGTACTGCGCCACGGATTTGATGATGCTCATCTCATCGCGGATATCTTGATATCACAGTACAGCATTTCCGCCTTCTTTATTGTCTCCTTGATATCGTCGTTTGCCGACACTTGATTCTCAGGTCTAGGATGTAGCTCGTTTCTCCGTTTTCTCGCCTTGTCGTTAAACTCGTCAAAGACTGCCGTTTCATTTCGTCCCTGGTTAGAGTAGTTAATTAGTAGCAGCCATATGGAGAAAAACGTCAGAAGGTCAAGTTACTATGATGTTAATCTCATTGGAATATGTTCGACGGATAGAGAGTTGACGTTCCGCCTTGGGATCACGGTTTTCCGTCTCACGTTGCCTTTCGTACTAGCCAATACAGTAGTCGACGATGAAATTGCCCATGGCAGATACGGAGCTCGGCTGTGAATGACTGCCTTGAGTTTCAACCTGCTTTCGGAGATGATGGAGAATGCCCTTGAGCAGCTCATCCTTACTATCGACCACTTGTTCAGAACTGGCAGTTATTAACCACTCTATGCACTATCTTCAATTGAGAAAGAAACACTTACTATTGTCAATTGTTCATATCCAGATTTGGTTGACTCGCAGTAGAGGCCAGTGAGCGAGCTGATTAGCATCCAGTCTTCAGTGTTGAATACAATAGGCTAAGGTAGACTGTGATATCCTCTTTCGCTGACGGAATAAGTTCATGAATAAGCTCCTGTCCTTTTTTGAAACTTCTCACGGGCTTTTCAACTATCCCAGGATTATTATCCTGACCCTTTCGATTAATGTAAATATCTGCTCCTACTGAGAGGCGGATAGCGAAAACCCACAAAACGTACAAATGAATCCTCATGATTATTACACACAAGAGTCGCGCTGACGAAAATAGGTTAATAAAGTGGCAATAGATTGACTAGTAGTTAATACCTTGAAATAAATGTAGTATATATATTGAGCTAATATATAAAAGTCTGATTACCTGGCAATTCAGGCAGAATTCTGCCCTTCCTTGAGGATCTTTATCTTTCTTAGATCGGCATAATTATATAGCAGACTTTACTTATAGCTGAGCGAGTCAGCTACTACTATGCATAGGTCTTGCAGAGATGCGTTATTACTGGTAATTGTTAATCAGTTCCACCAATAGCTTGCTATATTTTAATGCACCATGTTATTAATTAACCGTTGAGAATCTAAATGCATGCACGTATAGCATGGCACAGACGCATCTATGGCAAGCTGTCAACAAGTCCGGTCGTTATGCTGCATTCGCAACCATCCACACCTTCCTCGCTTTTATTACACGACTCGATACTGGTGTTGCCGGTCCCATCCTGGAGGACGCGACTGCATCTCTCCTCCTGCCGAGTGGCGACAGTCTCGCCGCACTGGCAACCGTTCTGGCCCTCCTCCGCTTGGTCGCAAGACTCTCTGCTGGTATTACCGGTGCCGTCCTGGAGGATGCGATTGCAACGGATCTCGGTGAAGCGGTTAAGACAGGTGCAGCCGTCCTCACCGTCTTCACAGGGGACACGGTTGACGTTACCAGTGCCGTCCTGTTCGGCTCTGGTGCATTCTAAGGTCTGCGTAATGCCTCCTCGGTTGGTGGAATCGCCATTACGCTGGGGCGTACGCTGGAAGACCCGGGGATGTGCGAGCGCCGTGGTGACAAGGAGGGCCAAGGCGGTGTGAGTGAAGAATCTCATGCTGGTGGTGGAATTTGATATTGGATTAGATAAGGGTGGAAGTCAAAGGTGACGTAGGTAAAATAGAGCGCTGCTCGATCTGGTGATAATTGGAATAAAATAGACAATAAAAGCCAGCTCTAGGCTAATATTCAATTGATAGAAGGTGACTGGTAAAGGAAGTACGGGTAAAAGAGAGCATTGCGATTAAGCCGCTATATATAGAGCGCTATAGTAAGTCTGTTATTCTATGGCATGTGTTTCAAGATGAAGTTTAAAGGCAGTAGTTTAAAGATGGACCAGGGGACCCGGTAGGTAGTTTCAGGTTTTGTGAGGCCACTTAACACTGGGGTAGGCTTTAACAGTTTCAGCTACCCTAGTATCAAACTCCAGATAGTTATAAAACCACGCTAAGTTACATATGCAGCTGCATGCAGACGTTAGACCCTAAATCTATCACAAATACCTCCGACAATAACTTATCCAGAGAATCAACGCCACATTCCTTCTCTGGTGCAGGCTCACCGCCATCGGATAATGTGAACTGGGGCAAGTCCTCTGGACTTGTAACAAAGCAACCTGGTAGTGAAAAGGTGAGCCTTTAGTGTTCGACTCACACAATTGCTATATTTGTAGCTAACATGGCATAGGGCAGCGATTATACCAGTCTTCTGCAAAAGAAAATAGACACCCTCACCCAGGATACGCAGCCTAAGGACGAATACTATACAGGCTAAACGAAAACTCTTTAAGACTCAATTGACAAGCTTCAGTCAGAGCACAACACAGAGTGAAAAGCCTTGAAAACTAAACATGAGGATCAAGTCACAGAAAATACTCGTACCTCGAGAAAGCTCCAGGAAGAGCTTGATAAGCTCAAGCTACATAATGGGGAATTGGACTCCCTACGAGTGAAGCACAAGGAAGATCTTGCGATCTTGAGAACGAAACAAAGTTTCTATGAGGATCGTAAAGCAGGTAAACAGAATGACGTCGCCCAAATGGTTGATTGTCTGGCGGAAGAAAAGAAAGTGGCGGTCGAAGCTGCGGTCAAACCTGCGGAGAAGAAGATGCAAGAGAGATATGACATTTTACAGAAAAGCCATGACGCTTTGCAAGAGCAGAAAGGGATTTTAACCAAGACCAAAGATGCCGAGACTCTCCGTGTCAAGGATGAGAACCAAGCCGCCATCAACAAGATTGGAAAAGAAAATGACGCCGCTTACAATACTCTTGAAGATTTATACAATCCTCTCAAGGTGAGCTACGACAGTAATCTGAACAAAGAAAACGACACATTGAAGCCTTTAACTAAGCAGCTGGAGCAGAAGACCACTGCTTACAACGATTTGAAAGCTCTATATGATCCTTTGAAGACAGCAAACACAGCATTAGCAGAGGTGCACACAAGCTTAAATACCATATTCAACAGCTTAGAAACCAAGGAAAATGTCGCCCAGGGCAAGATTAGTAGTTTAAAAGATATCATGGCATATGCGAATCTATCCGAGAATACTCCAATGAACAACTGTCTTCTGAATTAATACGATGGCTAGATTGTCATAATTTTAATGCCATACAGCAGGCTGGCCCTAAATGCGAACAAACGTAAGAAAACATCCAAATGTTCGCGCTGTAGCAAATATTAACATTCTGCAGATGACTACAACATGGCACATAGTTGGGATTTCGATATGAAAGCCAGTGACTAAATCTTCAGACTCAACAAGGCTAATAAAGACCCCAAGACCCCTGAGACTATTACCCATCATTGTACTGGCAGTAAGTCACCGCAGGCCATGTTTTCCGCTTCATAACTGACTTTTTATTCAAGAGTGACTCTGCTTTATTAACAGGGAAGTCGATTGGCAGGTCCGAGTCAGGGATCCAAGTAGCGAAGATATCTCCAAAGATAATAGGAGTCTTTAGTACATTGGCCATGGGGGAGTTGGTAACTTTACATAGGTGTAAGAATAACTGTAAGGAGGGGTAACGCGAGATAATGAGGCTAACGAAATTACTATATTCAAAAACACTGAATACCCAGATCTGTGCATTCAACTAGTGCAAGGCGGAGCTAGCAATCAGTCAGTTTCAATACATATAATAAAGCTCGCAATTACTGATAGATATTAGGCGAGAGGCTACATCATTTTAGTATAATAACGCTGGAGATGCTGACTGTGTAATTGTTCCTATTGGCGTAGGTATCCTGAGAGGTGGTAGATAATAGGTGCAGTTATTTACAGTAGGCAATTAATCTGAGTATAGATAATCCCTACAATAAGTACCTCTTATTAACTCTTATCTGTACAGTCACTTAAAGCAATACTAAGACATGTATGGATAATCTTGCTATTACAGTGACCTGATATGCTACTGACGTCTTCGCGGCCTTAACGAGACTAGTGTCTAAGTATATTGGTCCACGTATCCCTAAGTCTGAGACACGGCAAATCAAAGGGGTCTATAAAAAACGACATGTCATTATTTCCGCACATCCCCATTCTAAGAAAGCCTGATTTAAGGGGATATATCCGTACATTGGTAGATGAAGCCGGGCCAATTGTCTGCCGCTGTCTTGGCTGTCGATCATCGGCGATCAGCGGCTGACCCGATGACAGCTGAAAGCGTCAGCTGTGATTTATTGTCGATCACCGAAGATCAAGACTGGAATGGGGAATGGGCCTTGGCCTCATTGCTTTTGGTCTGGAAAAACAAGTAACTAGTTCTGAGCATTGTGCCGGAGTAGACATAGGCATGTTACGACAAACAAGACGTTAAGTAATCCACAGTTCTCAGAGGTATAAAGAGGCACTGCAAATCGAATACTTCCTTCATAATTTCTCATTTACCACCAGTCACTTAAACCATCCACTACGATCCTCATTGTTTTTATTCCAAAAAAAAAAAACACACAACTAAATTCATCGTTATGGGTTTCACGTTCGACGGCGTCAAGCGAGACAACAACAACGCTTATTACTACAACGATGGTGACGTTGAAAGCATTCGCGTCCCTCTCTCTAACGACTGCTATGGTGACATACGTATGAGCCACGCGCAGCTTGATGAGTGGTTCAGCATCAGTGATGACACACTGCCTGACCTCCCAGCCTACTACATCAGCCCCCGCCTTGATAGCACATGGGCAGGTTACCTCAATGACGGTTCTAGAAGGGGTTGGTGGAAAGTGACGGGAGATATGGTGGTTTATAAGCCCATCGAATGGGTTCCGACTATTGCCAGAATCCGAGATTACCCCAAGAACAGCATCCTCACTACCATCGAAAGAGAGCGTATTGAGACAACGACGGCTAAGCTCTTTGCCAAAGCAGAGCTTGCTTTGGAGATCTCGGCCGGGGGTAACTACATGGGCATGAAAGCAGAAGCCAAGGCAACGGCGTCCACGGGCGTCGAATGGGAAAAGGAGGTTAAGAATACAAGCAAGTACACCGAGAATGGTGTGGTTGGTAGGGAACCACTTACCGAACTTGTAGTGGGACTGATGCTTCGCGTTGAAGAACTCTACACTCATAATATCGATATCTGGGTCGATGATCGGGGTGAAGTAGACTCAATGGGATGGTCTGGTGGCCCTGCGTGGGAGGACATTAGGATCCCATCTCGGGCCCTTAGACGAACGGAAGGCCTCCAGTTCTCAGGAATCAGCATGTATGGAACCGGATACTCCAATGGACTGTATATCCAGACCCTTCCCACATTTAACGAGAAGAAGGAGCTCAAAGACATGCACATCGCTTTGAGCAATACTGGTTGGGCCGACTGGTATGCCTATACTGTTGGAAAGAAAGGGAAGAGTTCGGGCAAACAGCTTTTGGCCTACCCTAGATACAACCCATCGGCGACTTTGGTGCCACTCAGCAAGACTCCAGCCAAGACCGAGTAAGAGGACAATGGAGAAGGATATTTTTTATGCGTTAGTCGAGCCCAGATACAGACATTCTTTACTACCACGTTCATTGATTGAAAAGTCGGACATTTATTCCCTGAAACATGCTCGTGTATCTTGGTGTCATGTTGAGCAGAGAAGGTTCGTCCTATTGATAGCCAGTACATATAATAATACGTAATATTGAACCCTGTCATCATACCTTCCTATCAAATGTCAATTGGGCGCACAGATAAAGCCATCTACGTAAGAGAGTGTTGCTATATTGGCAGATTACAGGTTTTGGCAAGTGGCTAAGACAAAGCTCGCCTACATTAGTAAGTGATAAGCGGTCTGGTTTTCAAAGTGGATAGTGGGCTGAAGACAATTTAACCATCGTGCACAAGCGTGGGAAGAGCCTGAGGGTACATAAGAACACTGTTGACAGCCGGCTTATTCACAATATCTACCCTTTAAACTATAGAATCTTCGTTTCCTCTGAAAATACCCACCTGACGACAGATTGGCAGATAATTCATGCGTTCAAGATGCAACTTCGCCATTATACAGTACTTGTTCATTTCCTATTTTTACTTTACTTCACTTGTCTTTCACAATCATTCACCGCTCTGCAGCGGCAGAATGTACATCATCAGCAAGTTTTGAATCAGGTGGCCAATAATAAGGAGCTCATGATTATTGGTGTACGTGGATATTGGATTCTTTTTGTCCATTATTCCAAGCACATCGCTATCCAAGATCGTGCAGCGAACCTGCAATGGAATTGGTACCTGGATATGGCTCAGGAGAAGGACATACCTAAGAAAGTGAAGAGCTGCATCAACTCTCTAGACTCAATCACGGAGATAAAGCGGGCTGCGGGTGGTGACAAGGTCGTTGCCATTGTTGGTAACGCAGCAATCGTCTTCGACATGCCTTCCTCAGCAAATGGTTTTGTGCCTAAAATTCGGTTTGCCATCTGTGTGAGAGAATCTCACACGGTAGAGTTATTGCCAGACGATTTCCTCGCTCTCGCCACATCGGGCAGGACTCAGTCAGACGGCCTCCATATCTTCGATCTTCGCACCTCCGCTCCCTCTGTTGAAGTACCTGAACCGACCCCTGTCCAGATCATCGAAGGTTTTCCGGCTGTACATGGCTTGCTGTGGGACGAGGCCGCTACGAAGTTGTGGGCGGTCGGCAACGATAGGTCTCCAGAAGGCGATGAGCCAAGCCAGGGCCTACTCCGTGGCTTCGCCTTTGCTCCAAATTCTAACCGAACTACTGTACTGCACCTTTTGAAAGATGACGAGTTCCTGATCGGTGCACCAACTCGTCTGACGACTGAGTGGGGGTCTGGTACTAAATGGTGGAACGGCCCCCATGACCTAGTCGGCATTCCTCACACGAGGAAGGTGCTTGTGACCACGGACTTGGGCGTTTATGGCATTGATGTCAGCTCGCGGACGTTCTTGGCTGAGTCTGAAGTGGACAAGATCTTAGCAGGCTTTGAACCGTTGGGAAATCGGCATGACCTTCCCCGGTCTGATATCAAGAGCCTGAGTATCAACGGACAAGGTCAGGTACTATACGTCCAAGCGAAATGGGGGGATTATTTTAGTGAGGATGTGATGGTTATTGAAGGGAGCGATGAAGTTAGAAAAGTAAACGTAGGTAGTGTTTACAAGGCGCGTTGGTTTACGGAGATTGTAGGGTGGCCTGCAGCTTAAAATAAATCATTATACCTACAGAGATTTCTAAGGCGTGAACTATGCAATAACCTCATCGCTAGATCATTTAGGCTTCATAACAAAATTATCCAGCTTCAGCCGACAAATTGAAATCCCTCTAACCCAGCTATGCCATCGGTAGTGAGCTTGCGGGCAATATGCCCCGATCAGCCTCGAACACTTTCTTCAAGTTCGATAGCAACGGTGCTTCTTGCTATCGATAAGAGAAAACGCACAAAAACTCAAACACTGATAAGGCCCCTCCTCCAGGTACTAGACGAAATGTTAGAAAGGTCGACGATCACTTCTTGCTGGGACCTCACCACTTTTCAGGATTAGGCGCTGAAGCAAAGGGATAGCACACGCTGGTCTCCAGGCTAGACAAGCGATTGCAGGCAGACTTGTCAACTTGAATCCATCCATATTTGCAGCCAGTCTTGCCGCATTCATTGACGATAACCCTGTATTTGCGGGACATACTCGACACATAATTTTGATAGATTTCTGCGGTTCATTTCTTCTATACATCATATGAGCGCAACAAACAATTTCCATTGGACAAACGTAATATATCCCTTCCATGCTACCATGACTTCCAACCCAGTGTCTCAGCAATCTCAGTGGCATCATCAGCCTCCGTTACCCAAAGTGCAGCGAACATCTCCTCCATCCAGCCAAACGGCCCTCCGCCGAGCCCGCCTTTTTCTCCCCTGGCTTCAGTCCGTCTCACGTAGAAGGGATGTTCCATCGGGTAAAGTCTGCCCGTTTCGTTCGAATGCTGAGGAACGGGGTCGAACTGGACAATATACATCTCACGTGGTCGACCCACGGGTCCGCTGCAATCGAGATTTGCATCAGCATACATAAAGAAGAAGTTGCGGTATAGGAAGTCATGATCCTATTCCTCTAAATGTAAGCCAGGAAGTCGGCTATTCCCAGTAGCATCTTCATTGGGAGACGAGTCTTGAATTTCCTTTTGGTCACCTTCTTGTCCCTTGAGTTCTATAGCTCTTTTGACGTTTGCGATCTGGTCCTAGATGGTGCCTCGGGACTTTACTTCGGCGACATAGTGCGCATGACACTCCTCTACCGTGGCGTCAGGAAGGAAGAAGAACTCGTAACGAAATTTGCCACCTCCTACACCGTGGCATTGGTCATCCTCGAGCTTGGTGTAAAATGCACAGCCGTCAAAGTCAGATGGATCAAGTGGATGGACCATGTAGAACACCCAGCAAGGGAGAGGAGGCAAGGCAAGATTGGGGCATGTGCTCTCCCATGACATAACGGCTTGTTTATCAGTGTGATCAGTGAACGTGCGATTGCAGGGTTTGATTTCGAGTGCAGGTCCCAAGTTGAACTGAGGGACACCGTTAGGGTATCTTTCCTCTAGTGTTCGGGGGCGCGTCTTCGTTCGGACCATAGTGGCTTTAGTAGAAGTGAACAAGGAAATGGAAGTATATGTATTAGGGAAGTTCATTTTGAGTTTAGAGCTAATAGTTAATTCCTTGGTCCTAGGGTAAGTGGTTAGACGAGGTAGAATTTTACCTACCTACGTAATTTACCGCTATTAAGTGGGAACCAGTACCTGCACTGCTTCTGGATTGACTCAGCACTGACTGACATCGAAGCCACAGCCATCCAATAAATAGATGCCGCAAGGGCTAATTACGAGGCAGAGTTTGGGAGAGAAGTAAATGTCAGACAATGGCTTACTTCTGTATTTTGGCCGGGTAAGTATATCTCGGCTGCAAATCTCACGTTCCCACATGTATAACAACCTGAACCTTTTAAGCCCTCGGGTATGGAAACTGAGTAACTTTAAGGACCTCTAGAGCAAGGAAAACAGACCGGCGGGACCATTTTATTTATAATATTCCTAGCAAGAAAGATCCTAAGCTATAGAATAATGCAGTCTAGTAGCTATTCTTAGAAGATGTCAGAGGTTATGGAAAGGGTTGCATAACCATTGAGCTTTGCAACTTTCACTCTAGAAGAGCCTCAGAGATATTCGCCTTAAACATACAGTAAACAGGATACAAATATCAGTCTTAGCAATTAAACCCATAACGTAAACTGTTTCAGCAATGTTAAATAGCTAGTGATGTCTCTTCCCTACAACCTTAACTCTATCCACAACTCTGCCATCCTGCCCTGCTTCACTTTGCTACAAGTCACCTATTGCAAGTACCATCCACTGTCCCCTAACGAGTCCGACTGGTCTTCTAGTCCCACTAATGGCCTGGGTTAGATGGCGCAGTCTTCTTCAAAGTCAGAGGGACCACTTCATCTGACTTTGCAGAGGTTGAAGCATTCCAGCCCACAGTGTAGACACCCTCAATGTCCGTGTCCTGCCTATACCAGAGAGAAAGCATGCTTCCACTTTCCTCAGCCATGAAAAATGACCCGTAAAACATAAAGGTTGAGATGTAGTTGTCGGTCTCGGCGGTGCTGTTGACCATCTTGACAGACTTGGAAGCAGACGACGGACCAGGCACGACGAGCGGCTTCTTGGACCAGGTGGGATGTCTATCGCCTGGAAGGGCCGTGGTGTTGGGAGATCCAATTAGCCCACCATCGGATAGAATGACTAAGCTTCATTAGCAATTTATGCTAAGTATTATGTGTTAAAATAATTGACATACATTGGATTGGTGCGGCCTGAGGATCATCAAGACGGCTGAAGTTGCCCACATATAGCTCATCTGTCAATAGATCAGCAACCATTCAGTGTGCCATCAGTCAAGATCAATCATACCGCCCGAGGAAAATAGTGATAGACCACCGACGTCGGGTCCATAGGCATATAGGGCGAATGGTTTCGAATTGTCCGCAGCAGCTACATATGTAACGAAAGCTGGTAACGCAGCTTTGACAAGATCTGAAGCACGCATGACTGCTGATTTGGTTGGAAAGAACAAATGTACGACTATGAGTGCTGAATTTTGTTGTGGGTAAATTCAATGGAAGGAAATGATAAGTGATATAGTAAGAAAAAGGTTCAAGTCAGACCGTGCCACGGGACATGCCGTAGGTGACGAATGTCCGTTTGTTCAACGGCTCGGGTTAAGATTAATGGCTTACGCATTTCATGCGCCTTGTTTTTACGGGTTCTCCCACAAGAAGTGCGGTTTGGTACACAGATAAGACGTGATGTGGGCAGCGGGCCGAGAAATGTTTCGATCGTCATTTTAGTAGCCCTTTTTGGGCAAAGGCTCAGGGACGGCCCGTCTTTTTTCTCCGGGTGGCCCTTGTTTCAAGTTGATGTTAACTGCCGTTACCGTGAATGGCGTCGTCGGCAAGCCCGTATACCGAACAGTCACCTATCAGAGGACCGGCTTGTAGGTCTTCTATTTAGAAAATCATGGTACTTAAGAACATTAAAGAAAGCCATCAGTGCTGATACTAATTCCCAATCACCTTCGTTCTTCATCTCCGTCTCTTACACTGTTACCTTTTTTCTGATTGCACTCTTTGACAAAAGACTTCTTTGTCAGTCATGCGGTTGTATCATCTGCTTTTAGCCGGGTTCGTCGGGCTTTCGCAAGCCAATTCTCATCGTCATGCTATGCTCCATCGCCGAGCATCTTGTGATGGAAACACCGCTTCCACTAGATCAACATGGTGTGACTACTCCATCGACACTGATTATTCCACCGAGGTGGTCGATACCGGTGTGACCAAGGAGTATTGGTTAGAGCTGACCGACGTTACTGTTGCTCCGGATGGCTACTCACGATCTGCCATGGCCGTCAACGGTACTATCCCAGGCCCAACACTGTTTGCTGATTGGGGTGATACTGTCGTGGTTCATGTGACCAACTCTTTGACCACATCCCTCAACGGTACCAGCATGCACTGGCACGGTATCCGCCAGAACTACACCAACCAATACGATGGTGTTTCATCCATAACCGAATGTCCCCTTGCAGTTGGAGAGACCGTCACCTACACCTGGAAAGCCACCCAGTATGGCTCAACATGGTACCATTCGCACTGGGCTCTCCAGGCATGGCAGGGCATCTTTGGCGGTATCATAATTAACGGTCCCGCTACTGCAGACTACGACGAAGATCTTGGCATGGTCTTTCTGAACGACTGGGATCATCAGACCGTTGATGAGCTCTACTACTCAGCCGAGACAGATGGACCCCCTACGCTGGATAACGGTCTGATCAACGGCACCAACGTATATGGCGACGACGATAGTTCCTCCCAGACTGGTTCCCGCTTCAACGTGTCGTTCGAATCCGGTACATCATACCGTATGCGATTGGTCAATGCTGCAGTAGACACACATTGGAAGTTCTCTATCGACAACCATACTTTGACAGTCATTGCAGCAGATTTGGTACCGATCGAACCATACGAAACAACGGTACTGGACTTGGGCATGGGTTAGTCAAGCCGTTGTGTCTAGAAAGCTCTCCCTTACTAACCCTCGATAGGTCAGCGATACGATATCATAGTCACCGCAGACCAAGCTGACGTTGGCGACAACTTTTGGATGCGTGCTATTCCCCAATCAGCGTGCTCAGACAACGACTCCACGGATAATATCAAGGGAATTGTCTACTATGGAGACAGCCCTGACACGCCCTCTACAACCGCATACGATTACACAGATGGCTGTGACGACGAAACAGATAATCTTGTGCCGTATATCTCCAAGACCGTCGATGATGCGAATTGGAGCGACCTCGAGACGGCAACGGTTGGAAAGAACACAGCCGGTCTGTTCAAGTGGCAGCTCAACAGTACCAGCATGCTGATGGACTGGGCAAACCCGACTTTAGCTCAGATCATGAATGGCACGACGGAGTTCGAGACAGATGATGCAGTCATTGAGCTGAGTGAGGCAAGTCAGTGGGTCTACTTTGTCATCGAGACTACCCTCGCAGTTCCGCATCCCATCCATCTCCACGGTCACGACTTCTCTATTCTTGCTCAGGGGACTGGCACCTACTCGTCTTCTGTGACTCTCAACACCAGCAACCCACCTCGTCGCGACACGGCCATGCTTCCAGGAAACGGGTATCTTGTCATGGCTTGGGAAACGGATAACCCTGGTGTATGGCTATGCCATTGTCATATCGGTAAGTTTGAGAACCCATGAAAAAGTCACAGCTTGCTAATTGTACTCTAGGTTGGCATACCTCTGAGGGATTTGCTGTACAGTTCGTTGAGCGCGCGAGCGAGATTCCCGATATCACAACTTCAAGCTATGTTTCTGATGTCTGTGATAGTTGGACTGTCTTTCAGAGTGAGAACTCAATTGAGCAGGATGACTCTGGTGTCTAAGTAGGGCTTCAACTTTTTGAAGATCTTAGCAAATCTCCCTACGTTTGCTTAACTATATATTAGAGATTTCTACTAGATAATAAGTGTTATCGCTTTGACTATACGAATGCTATCTCTCAATAAACGTATTTCTTTAGCTACTTTTCACAGTTATTTACATAATTAAGGCAAAGAACGTAGAATAACCAGAACGAAGGATACTCAGCAAAGGCATCTGATCTGAAAAATAGATACCTCGTTTATGCAAGTGGTTTAAATAAGGCAACAAGGGAGTAAAGAAAAGAGAAATTAGATTAGTAGCTTGAGTCCGTGGGAGATAAGGATAAAGAAAACGAATGAGAAACGATGATGTGATAAGATTCAGAGGTTTTTACAAGTAGTGTGCACATTGAATGTAATGGGAATTGGGATTGGTGTGGCTCATAAGCTATGCGGCAAAGTCTTTATCTAAACGGATGGCGCATGTATCTAAGCTTGAATTAATCCAGGTAACACAATCGACCAGACAGATGAGCGTTCTTATAGGTTGAAAGTCAGGCAGGTATCAAGTAAGGATCACCCACGATCCTCTCAGCTTACTCAGAGCTAGTACAACACTGGTGATGTCAAGTGTTAACCCCTCCAACAGTCAAGTACAAATAAGCATCTGTCTAGAAGCATTTCCCTCGCAGTTTTTACTTCTTTTGTTATCTCAACTAGTCATCATTTTATTAAATCCAGTAAACACTCCACCTTCGCACAATGGATCGCACGCAGCCCAAGCCCAGCAAGACGTCGCAGCAAATCATCAAACTCTTGATTTCAATTGTCCTATTGTCAGTTGTGTTTGGGACAATTTTACCAGCCAAGCTTCTGCGCCTCTTACCAGTTATATCATCCATAGTCAGCCTACAATTCGCCTACGATGAATATTTCTTCCTCTCCTGCTGGACGAAACGCCAGTACCGAGCACAGGCCAATGAGCTGTTACCGCTATGGTTCACCAACTGGGCACCAGCAGGAACCAAAGTTATATTCGGAAGCTTTACATTAAGTTTATCGAGTGGAGTAGCGAACGTGGTAACTGTCTGGCGAGGCACGGGAGACCAGGTTACCGCCCTGTCTTACATGGCTGGTACTCTGTTTGCGGCCGGTCATCTACTTGTCTTTGGGCCCACAGCAATCAAGTTGCTGGCCAAGATCCGGCGTAACGATGCTGATGCTCAAAGCACGGAATCGTTAGAGATGTGGTTAAAGATGCATGCTACTAGGTCTTTCGTGGTGGACTTACCAGCTGTTATCTGCTTTATCTTCGGTTTACTCAAAGCTATGGAGAGCGTTGAATAAGAGTTTTAAGCAAGGGAAGTAAAGATTCTGAAATCATAGAAGGTAATAGTGGTACCATATTACTGAATACAGATGAGTTAATAGATGTTAATATTATTTTGCTTTCATATCGTGTTATTAACACCGGATGAATTTTTGCATTGTCCCCGTCAGAAAGACAATCTACACTGGATACCCTGTAGCCAAAGGAGATATTCCGATGAATTGACGACAGTCTTTAAAACTGATTAGGCAAGGATCTTAGTCGCTCTCCCATTTTATGCCGCCAATGAGAGGTTCGCTTATGGTCAAGGATCCCCTGCTAGCATTATGGAGTTATGGTGGATATTCACAACCGGGACCATGTTCACTCAGCATGTCATTCCAATTTCATGTTGTTGATCCTGAATGAGTTGATCTTCAGGCCCCTGGATAAATAGCCTAATAACTCCCCTTACCACATAATTAGAACAAAGAAAAAACCCACTGTAATTTTCATCACATGATCTTAAATTGCATCCATCAATTCATCGTATACTATCAATTTTCATCACTACCTACTCGCCCCGACATATACACGGGTAGCTAACTAACTTTATCAATAATCAAAGCTAAACATCATTAACTGACTAGAGCCGTTGCGAATTGCAACAACTGCATCAGTAACAAGCACATGCTTCTGAAAGTTGGAGCTCGACCTGTATTCCGATGGCAACCAGACCAATCTCTCACCATCCTTTGTCAGCCAAGCACCACTGAACCCAACTCCATAGCCTTTGGTAACAAACGGTACTACCGCTAGTTCATCCCCGGTGCCATTATTCTCAATCCCAGCATCCTGGACACCGACGGGGGATGACCATCGTTCAGGTATCAAACGACCTTGTTCAGTCAGAACCGATTTACAGTCCGGGCTGAACGATAGTTGTGCGACTTGCCCCTCAGTCTGAAGTTTGAAAAGGCTCGTTGCTGCTGGCATTTCCCAGACGTAAATCTCCCCAGCTGAATTTGAATGCGCGAGTAGTTTTTCATCGGATGAAAAGGCGACAGCAAGTGTAATCTGACCGCCCGATACGGATACACTTCTATTGACATCCTTGGTTTGCAAGTCCCAGATCTTAATATTCTCAACTTGATTACCAGCTGCGAGTGAAAGTCCGTCGGGGGAAAACACTAGACAGGATAGATGTTCCACTTGGAGTTCGCACATGCTCTGATTTGCAAGATCGTGAACTTCAATGATCTCTTCTCCCTTGCCAAATGCGAATTGAGAGTCGTCTGGCGAAAATGCCATGGGCCAGAAGGATGTGTCAATGAATCGAACGTCTATCGGGCCAGCCTCAAATGTCTGTACACATTTGCTAGCTTCGTTGATGTCCCATATCTTGACGTGGGAAGCGCATTGGGTTGCAAGCATATTTCCAGATGGAGAGAACACTATCCCGAGTATAGTAGACTTATGTCCTTCGAATTTCAGCACACTGTTGCCTGGTTGCGCCATATCTTGGACTTCGACAACGCCGTCTTCAGAACCACAGGCAAGTCTCTGGCCATTTGCAGACAACGCCATTGTATGTATGCGTTTCCGGATCTCGTTGTTTTTGCTTGCATTCTTGATTGCCTTGGGGTCCCATATTGTGATTTGACCATTACCTTCAGCACCGCCAACAGCGAGCCATTGACTGTCGTTTGACCAGGTCATTGCCTTGGGAAGACCACTTGCAACCGCTTGGAAGCTTCGAGCATCGGAATACGACACACTTCCATCAGTCGCCTCAATTATGGCGAGCCGGGACGGATATTCCATGCATGTTGCAATCAGCTTGCCGTCGCCGGAAATGGCCGATGGCCTCTGCGACGTAGGCAAGGGTCTATCAGTTGGATATTGACCTGACGGCGGTAGACCATACCCATCTTCTCCGAGTAATTCCATCTTGCGCTCAGAACCGGTGTCAGCGATACTCCAAATAGAATGGCCTTGTTCGCCATAGGCATGTCCCACCCACGTCCCTTCTGGGGAGAAAGCTGACGTCAAAAGCAGATCTGGCAACATCTCAGTATCACTAATCCATGAGTTTGTACCTATATCGCGGATGGCAGGATTGGCTGATCCGATCAAGATACGCTGGCTGTCCGATGAAAACGAACACCGAATCTCAGGTCCGATGGGAAGCTGTTCATGTCGTGTAATATTGTAAATGCAATCACCCGTGTTCGCATCACGAATCTGAACATTTGACTCAGATGACCAAGAGGCGATCCATTTCCCATCTGGTGAGAAGAGAAGACCAATAATAAGAGTTCCAGGTGTTTCGACAGAGTGAGTTTTCTTGAACTCACTTGACTTAGTATCCCAAAAGTCGATTTCATAACCTTCGGACGCAGATACAAGGCAGGAACTATCCGGGGAAAATGCAACTGCTTGTACCTGGGCATATGGATACTCCATAGTTTGTACACAATCACCGGTTGCCACATCCCAGATTCTCATCGTGCAATCTTCAGAGGCCGATGCTAGCCATTTGCCGTTACCGGAGAAAGCAAGGTTTAATACTGTAGATGTGTGGCCTTCAAGTGTCTGGACACAAGCATCCCAGTCTTCCGGAACAAGTAGACTGAGCCATGATGTGTCGAGAGCATGTTGTTTAAATGCTTGTCGCGCTATAGAGCTCTTGGGACTAAAGAGAAGCCCGGACGTACAGGTCTGCAAAGGATACTCTTCGATTATACTCTTGAAATACAGGACGAACCGATTCGCGTCTTGTAAGACACTGGTAAGCTCGTGGTATTCTGTATCGATCTGAGACTTCGTTAGAACAGGGACTCTTTGGGTGTAGAATAGTGACATACAACTAGCTTCTGTAGCTTTTGAATTGCCAGCGCTGCGGTGACCATCTCTCCAAGGAGTGAACAGGCTTCTATCCAGTAGAGAAGTGCTTCTTTCAGGAACCAGAGGGTAGCGTGCGCACTTTCGTCGTCGAATGTAAAAGTGTGATTGGCCCAGTAGCAACACGCATACTCCACCGGGTCCAAGGGATCCACGGCATCCTCTTGATCAAGAATCGGAACAGGCGCGCCCGGTTTCTTCAGATCATACATGTCGTATCTGAGTGTCTTCTTCATAGTTCCCAACATCATGAGTAAGATACCGTGGTGATTGCGACGAATACTCTTTGAGAGGAGTTTCTCGTTGTCAGCTTCCCACACAAACTCCTTTGCAAGCTGGTCTTCCAATAGGAAATCCTTAGCAGATTGATGCACGAATGACACTACGTCATCAGATACGACAAGAAACCCTTTGCAGCGCAAGACTTGTCGTTTAAGGGCGTCAAGTCTATTCGCATGTTGCGACAGTGACTCAGCACTGGACGACAGTTCTGCCAATGACAATGGGCGATATACCAGGGCGGTAACTGCGAGAATATCCCTGCATTGTGATGCGTGGCTGGAATCCTTGACTTCTTGCATCATGCGCCTGTAGAGGTCCCTTAACCCAGAAGGCAATTTTTTGAGTATACCGAGAATCTCCCATGGCTCAACGTCCTTGCTCTCTAATCTCTTGCAGGCCAAAGCTACCCATAGAAAGGTGCTGCCCGCCTTTTCGGTGAATATGGTATTGACTTCGGGCGGGATTTCCGCATGCTTCTTTTTCTTCTTGAGCACTTCGACCTTGTACTTGATGAATGCATCAACGGCCTTTTGAATCGATTGTTCAACTTGCTCATCATCTTCGAGAGATAGAACCACCCGTTTAGAGCTAATCGATTCGTCCATGAAGGTATCTTCGATCTCTACCCAATTGCGACTCGATACAAGCCACTTGGCCTGGGAGTTTTCATCTGCGCAGAGTTCCAGGATCAGATCAAGGAGCTTGTCGTTATCTTTGATGCATTCATCAAGGGCGTCTATAACAATTGTAGTACCCTCTGGAACGCGGTTGTCTTCGTCTGATAACATTCTCTTCAGGATGCTGGACAGGATTTCCCATTTGTTTGGTCCGTCGAAGGCCTTTCGCCCAATGTTATCAAACTGTGTGCGCACATGGGAAATAAGCTGAGGGTGCTGACATGCAAGACTCCAGATCAGGCCACGAAGAACTGCTGTAGCATCATTCTGATAATTCTCCGTGGCTTGGCAGAAGAAACATGAGATGAGATTCGGCGTCAATTCATCAAGGCGATCAATGATGCCACATAGAAGCATAGTCTTGCCTTTCCCAGGATCGCCTTTGATCCAAAGCAGTCTTTGATCAGGGTCTTGTTGCCAAGTCTGAAAACCTTCAGTGAGAAAAATCCAGGAATAGCAATGCGGCAAAGGTGTACCCTTATCGTGTTCAATTTGGATTTTGTCAAAGAATGGATTGGTCGTGTAGAGATCCTGGAAACAGACCTTGTTGTTTTCGTCCTCATTGAGCTTTTGTAATTGCTGGGTCTGACGATCAATTGCCTTCTCGATGTTTTTGACACCGATGACTAGTGTCCCGAGCCTCTCGCGGGATTCAGTCGTATTGTACTTCTTAGACATTCTTTCGAATTCTGCTTCCGAGGCTTCGATTTCCGTGAGCTTCCCGTCCCAGTAGTCTATGTAAACCACACTCTTCAGGAACGCGGTGGCGCGATTCTTCTGAAAGTAGCAGACACTCTCTATCAAGTAAGAGAGAAATTTCTGGTACAGATCCAAGACATACGTCCTAAGCTCCAATCGCAGGTTGGACAATGCGGTTTTCCCAATATCTCCTTTGGCTTCCAAATTGTCTTGAAGGAGAAGTTCTGCGAGGTTCCAGTACCAGTTGACACGAGAAAGAACATGCTGTAGGCCCGCACGATGGACGCCTGGTTGCTTGGCTGGGTTGGAAAAGACTTCAAGGATGAGGCAGACCCCAACCCACGGAATGGCAGCTTGTGGGACGGCTGAAACAGCTGGAGTGACGAGTGATCTCACCGTGTCAAAGAGCTGCAGACCATCGTTCACTTTGCCGTAAATCTTGGCTTCCTTTTCTGTCTTCTTCAAGCCGATTTCGACAAGCCGCTGCATGTTTTGCCACCTCTCTTCGTAGGATGTCCCAAGTGATGTGACATCAGGGTTATCGTTTTTAAGCTCGGACAAAAGAATCTCTTCATATGCAATAATATGCTTACTCCCACTGTCGCGGAGCGTATTATAAGCATCATTCCATAGTTCTTCTTGTAGCTTGTTCCGTTCGTTATCATCTTGTGGTTGCTTGTTGACAGGAGGTGGTTCTGGAATTGGAACTGTCCTGTGAATCGTGGGGGGCAGATTGCCGACCGGTAATGGGGATGTACTGGGCTCATCTTCCACTATTTTCGTCTTGAACAGGTTCTTTAACCTGGCGAAGCGGTGCCGGCCACCCATCTTGAGTGATTTGTTGATCAATAGCTGTGTCGTTTCACAGGCAAGAATGCAATGTCAAGAAGAACGGAGGACGGATGCACTGGTTCTTCTATCAATCCTAGCTTGTCTTCTACTTATCCTCTGGCCTCCGTACTCTGTAGGGCGGGGTAATGCAGCTGCAAACTAGTCAAGCTTAAGTACGCCTCAACAAACTATCCGGCAACTTCCATCCACTTGAGCGTGTGTAGTGTGCAGTAGTGCTTGGAGCTTCTGTTGATCCTTGTCAGATTCTGTTCGTAGATCTTAATTCAAGGCTACTAAGACCTTATCGCCAAGTTGCAATTGGTTTTCAACACGCTAATTGAGAGACATGGCTCAGCTTCTGCGTCATCAACCGCTCTTATTCTGCAGCCATCTTTCAGCTTTCCAAGCCTATTCTGGCCCCAGGTAGTTTTCAAAAGAATCAATCGCACCATGATCATTGGCGGTTTCAGCCCTAGATATCGCAGTTTGAGGGCCATCGGCATACGTATGTCTATAATCTGTATTCTATAACCTAAAATCTCTATTCGATGTGCAATTTGAATCCATTGCCAGTAACCTTAATAACCCCATTGGCGACACCAATTGACCATTAGATCTGGGGTGATTGGTCCAGCCTCCCTGATCGTCGGACTGTGGCCCTTAGTTCTCTCCATTGAGAACCTCATAACCTGGCCACTCTTCGCACCCTCCAAAAGTCCACGGTACGTATCGACAAGCTTGATACCAGGATTCCTCTTCACATCCACATCCTTGTCCTTCGCACTAGCCTCCAACTTCTCAACCCACTCTTCCAAACTCACAATCTTCATTCCATCTCCGTAAAAGTTCTTGACTGCAGGCGCAAGAACAGACCAGTTCGTCTCTGAAGGGTTCACACCATGGAAGTATCCGCAGATTTCTGACACGGGCTTGGGGTCCGTGATACCAACGATATCGAGGATGAGACCTGAGATATCCTCAACAGGCGTCCATGCGATCTCTTGTTGGGGTCCAAGAGAATCAGGCAGAACTCCGAGATAGACTGAACTGGCGATCATGCTAGGGATGAATTCCTGTCGATTCCACATTCCCTTCTCACCTCTTGGTCCTGCAATTTGTCCAACTCTCACCGAAGCAGCATGGATGCCAGACTGTTCAACGGCTGCGTCAAGGATCAAACTTGCTGCAAGCTTGGATCGACCATAGCCCATATGAGCCAATGTCATGTCGTCGAGTCGCTCTTCAGGGACCCTGTCGGAAGAACTCCAGCCATCGGCAGTACCAATACTTGAAACGAAGACAATGGGAACATCCTTGTCTGCCGCAGCAGTAAAGTCGACCAAGTGACGGACACCACGGATGGAGCTCTCAAAGGAGGATACGCTGATGTTGAAGTTCACGGGCCATGCATTGTGGATGATGCGGTCGGCAGTGGCGAGAAGAGAGCTATACTTGGCTTGTCCTAGACCCCAGTCTGGCAAAGACAAGTCTGCATGAAGGAATTCAACCTTGGAAAAGTCCTGTGTCAGGCCACGGCTTTCGTTGATAGATGGTTGTCGGGATGCGCCACCATCCTCGGGACGGTTAAGAGCGACGACCTTCTTGATAGTGGGGAGCCTGCAGAGAGTATCAAGAATGTAGGCACCCAGAGAGCCTGTGCTTCCAGTGAGAAGAACGGTTTGGTTTTCTTCTTGGGGTAGCGTCTTGTTGGCGTTAGAAGCGGGAAGCTTCTCGGTGTACTTGGTCACAAGTCGCTCGGTTTCCTTAATCTCCTTTGTCTCATTGTCATGGTCCGCGGAGCCATCTCGAAGAGAGATAAAATGACGCGCGAGCTGTTGGGCAGTGGGATATCGATAAATCACTTGTGGCGTAAATGTCGATGTCTCCACGTTTGCTGACCGAAGAGGGGACTTGAGGACCTTGGTAGCAGTCATGATCTGCAACGAGTCAACTCCAGCAGAGAAGAAGTCTGTATCGTGTTCAAGGTTGCCAACTCCCAGCTTTGTCTGGAATACTGAGATGATAGATTGGGCAAGTTCTGCTTCACTCTCGAAGTTGAGAGCGACTGATTCGTCCTCGGGCTCATTCATCTCAGCCTTTTCGTACAAAGCCTCGATGAAGTCCTTGTACAACTTGACGGTCGCGGCTCTTTGGACCGTCTCCTTACCAGCGCGAGCGAAGGGCAATAAGGGGTCGGCGACAGCAACAAGGCTCCTGGTGATTCGGCCGTGAGTCACAGTTTCTGAGTTGGCCTCTTCAATAGCAGGCCAAACCTGGTCGATGAATGCTTCCGTTTCGGCCTCGTCCTTGGGAGCGTGTGCTTCATCCACAGGCTCAATGATCAGAGCTGCCTGGAACCTTCCCTGGCCAACAACAAGGGCCCCCTTGACGAGAGGGTGGCCAGAGACAGCAGATTCGATGGAAACGGGATTCAGCTTCTCGCCATTAGAGAAGACGATGATATCATCCGCACGACCCACATGGAGCCAGTGGTCCTTCAATGTAGGGTGAGGCTGGTAGATATCTTTCGTAGACCACTCTGAGAGTTCTGGGAATGTGTAGAAGATGGCTTGGTTTCCAGGATCGGAAGGGTCTTTGCGGCAGATGACAAACTCGTACAGGTTTTCGCCGCATGGTCGCCAGTCGATTCCCATCATTTCGCTGTTGTAAACATAATATTGCCAGAGCTTGGGGTCGGGCGAGGAATACAGTGGGTAAGGGAAACTCCTATGATCTTTGTTAGGCGAATTTACAACAACAGAATTGGACAAAATACTTACTCGGTGGATGCAATAAGGCCGCCCAAGTTGACACCCCTTTCTACCAACATGTTTCCGACTGCTGGAGATAGGCCTCCTATTCAATTCTTAGTTATCAGAACATCTCCAACTACCACATGACTTACCTCCAGCAAACTTCAATTCATGAAGTTTAACCAGCGCCTGAATACCCTCCTCAGTAGCTGCGATGCCTTCCACGATGGATGGCGGCAGTATGACTGCCTGAGCACCAGCATACTCTATACACTCCAGTACTGAGTCAACACTCAGAGGCTTATTTGGAAACGGCATGACTGCGGTAGAACCAGTTATGATGCCTGATACCGTCCCGACAACACCAGCGGCGTGGAACATTGGCATCGGGACAAGAACTTTGCCATTCTTTCCTCCCCAATTCGCGAGAGCGTAGGGACACCCTTGATATGATCCTTGGTCTATCATGCTCTCAAGGACATAAAATGAACCCTGTTTGACCACGATTGGCTTGGGGATTCCCGTTGAGCCACTAGTATGCAGAACAACAAGGGGATCAAAGCGAGATTGGTCAATCGATCTGTTGTAGGGAAACGGCGTGGACTCCACATTGATTAAATGGTCAAGGCTGCCCATAGTGAAACTTTGCATGCTGCGCTGATCAAGACATGGCGTGATTGCGGCCGCCATTGACTCAGTGTAGAACAAAACGCTGCAACGCGTGGCTTCGAAGAGCGAGAGCTGAACTGCGAGTGTGTTGCGAGGCGAAATGAAAAGGGCTTTGAATCCGGCTTTGATGCAAGCGAAAAGCATGATTGTGTATCGAATATCGTTGGAGCCAATGTAGGCGATGGTAGGGAACTCTTCATCGTCAGGCGATGTGTTGATGGTGTTTGAAAGCGAGTGTGCGAGGTAATTGATGGCATTGTTGAGTTGAACAAAGGTGACGGGTTTCCAACCATCCTGAGCCTCTTCGCCTGATGGGATGAAAACAAATGGGCGGTCGGGTTGATTTGTGGCGATGTCTTCGATTAATTTGACCAAAACGTTGTGGTGGCTTTGAGGTTGCTTGGGTGGTTGACTTGAAGCACCCCTTGGAGCTGGAGCTTCAGTATGTTGGATGTCTCGTGGCACAGTCATGTTTGAATTGTTGTATGAGGTAGATGATGGTGATGTGATGGAAGAAGTAATTTGTTCTAAGACGTTGGCCAAGTCAGGTTATATATGCTGTTGGTCCTGAGGCGGCTTTGTAGATCCTGTCGTAGCAAGTGTTTCTGAAGAGTCAAATGAACTAACAGAACCAACCATTGTGTCTAATTTCCGCCCCGTTGTCGAAATGCCGCGGGCTTTTGACATTTCTGATAAGATATTGAGTCACGGTGATTGAGTTTGGTTAAATCCGCTAGCTGATCGGGAGATCCCCAGCGTCAAAGCCACCTTCGTCAGCCAATCGAGCATTCGGATTCGATCTTGTAACTACCTATTGCGACGTGGCTCGGATATCGGCAGTTATCAGGGGCATACGTAGCGTGGGATGAATACAAGGCCAGTAATGACATCGAAATAGGTACATGTCCAGTGTCGCGGAAAGGCCGGTTATAGATGGATATTTACGTGGTACCCGGCCCGCTGAACGCGATATACAAAATCGGACATTTATTCTGTGCCTAGACTAGAGTATTAAGACATGGTAACCCTGGTCAGTGACAAAAAGCTTGATTATTGAATTGCCATTAGCGAAATTCTGTCAAAAAGAATCCGTTCCGAAACCATTCTTCGGAATTGGTACAAAGGTCCATGGACTCTGTGGATTGACAATATCTTGTCGAAAGTGATAGTCGGTGAGTGGTTCCACAAATAAATATCTCAATTTTAGTATTCGGGAAAAGCGGCGCTGGCAAATACGGCGATGATGTCGTGTCGATGCTGATCAACCTCGCAAACTAATCGACAACGGAGTTTTTTCATACCGACGGATTTTCCATGGAACTTCAACCATTACTAAGTCTGAGAAACCTGCTTCAATCTAGTGGAGCCGCTGTTTCAAATATATTGCGGTCGGTCTGAACGTGTAGGGTACACACTCTTTTATGCAAGTTTTCACATTTCGAGGTAAATATTGGACTTTTCCTCTGCAGTCATCAACACGAATACTTGTGTTACACATAAACCTCCATTGAGCAATCATATCATCACCTGACGCTGGCGGGTGAGCTGATTGACTTGCAGCTTCGGCTCAATTCATTCTGATTTTGGGACCTTCAGCGCGCCACTATGCTTATTGGTAGCATGTGAAATGTGCTTCAATGTTACCGTTACAGCTTTGTAACACCAAGTCAATAGTTCTTGCTCTTTTGTCAATCGTTGCGCCGATGTAGATGATAAGCATATAGCAGCGGAGAGTCAACCCAATCCAATTTGTATACAAATGCCTAGGAGCTTTCTCGTTGTAAAAGTCAATACAATTATTGTTCCTCACAATGATCTCGTTCTCTTCTATAGCGTCCCGACACCCAGTCATTCATTCATTCGGACGATACGGGCACCTGGGACAATAGAATCTGAGAACGAATGATACATGAAAGATACATCTCAGCTGCAGACCTACACACCACACAGACACAGTAGCAATCGACTTTCCACTCATACCACCCACTGAGGAGCTTTTGATACCACCAACAGGCCTCCGTGGTGTAGTTTGTTCAGTAACCTCAGCTTTTCGAACGTGCTGATCTAGTCCATCTCTGATACCTAGTTGCTGCATCTGATGCATCCTCTGCGACTGGATGTCCGCCTTCGGTCAAGCGAACATAAAAATATTGACCCCTTATCTCCTCAATACCATCAAGTGGAAGAAGCATAGCGAGATCATGCAGCTGAACAACCAATACGGTTCATACCTTTACGCCGCATCGATGTACGTACAATTAAGCTTTAACTATAAATAAGGGCTTTCTTTACCGTTGTATTTTGTGTCTCAAGTGCGACGTGACACTATCCCTACTTGATCTAGCGTTTAGATTCCATCCAGCTCATCTATCAACATGTGAGTCAACTTGACACTGGGCAACACAAAGACCAACACTGTACAGGCTTCTCAGCACCATCATCTTGGCTTTCCCATTGGCTGTTGCCTCCTGGCCGCATATCGAAGCCTGTCGTAAAGCCTGGCCTGGTAAGTTACATCTCCTCATCGCTTATGTCACCACATACTAATCAGTACTTCTCTAGCCGAGCCCTGTGCCTATATCGCCGGGAATGCAATGGTACTGGGTACCTGCGAGAGCGTATGCGAGACTACCAACTGTCCTAACAACTTGGTCTGCAAGCCTCGACGATGGACTCGTCACTGCGACAACTGCGGTGGAGATCTCAACACTGGCGGTAACCGTGGAAGCACTCATGGAAATGACCATGGTCCGACCATCCTCTGAGATGAGAGACCACCTCCTCTGCCGGACGAGTGGGATCGGGTCAAGTTGTTGGTAGAGGAGGTTTTGAAGATTGTTCAAAAGCATGCTCAAGCTAACGAGAAGAATGAGGGGAGTGACACATTTCGGGGCTTAGCTCGACTGCTCTTGACATATTTAGCACAGATACTACAAATGTGAAGTCTGTTATAATACTTGAAGTCTATATGTTTTCTAGATCCGAAATAAGCAATTGATTTAATAATCCTGTGTAGATGTGTCTCGTTGATTAGTATGTAAGCAACCCCATACGTCTAGTCCAAACCCTCTAGCTACAAAATCCACTGCCGACTTGACATTCTCTCAACTCTGTGAGTCGAGGCAATAGTCCGATTTTCACTAGCCCAGCTCTATCCCCCGTGGACATCCAATCCAGTGATCGTCTGTATCTCTCACATCTTAGCAAAAGCCACCAGCGTCTTGATATTCTCGCGGGCTTTTGTTCCAATTGCACGATTATCTGCCAAGGTCTTCAGGTCAGAAAATAGGCCATCCTTCAACTCCACGACCGTGTCTACTGTCGCTACCAGACCTAAAGAACGTTCCAATCGCTCAAATCTTGACAACTTGGCACGAGGAACTACCTTACGAAAGTAACCCCTGAGCAAGCGTGACCTTTTGCCGCAGTCTTTGATGATACTCTCCAAGACGAGAGCGTGTGGCGTTGTCACATGGATCGTTGGGATACCTTTTCTTACTTTGTCGAATGCGACCAACACCAAAGGTAGTTGTGAAGAAAGAGCCTGTATAGGTATAGGTACAGATTGGGCGTCTGGGACAGAGTTGCAAATTTCAATAGAAACGTCAAGGGCAGCTAATATATCCCTGATGCGATTGTGTAGAACGATGATATTCATGGCGAAAATAATAATATATGGGTACAGAATCACCATAAAGGATCCGAAAAAACTTACAGAATAATTATTTTTGAATCACTATCATCCATAGCATCTGCAAAACTATTTATAGGGGCAATAAACATGAACCGTACTTGTATTCTGACTCATTGTAAGACATAGCCACTGCACCGCCTGGGTTCCTAAACTTAGGAACATTTGACGACAGCTATAGGTGCTTACAAATACGTACCAAGAGCAAGGCAGAATGGTATACACTTTGTTGTTTTAATCTGTGAGTTAGCGTGTTGTCTGTCTGGGTGAAACACAATTTGTTATTTTTATATCTTAATTAATTCACTCTTTGACTTGTGTTTTTTAACTATTATGATGGAAACTGAAACATGGCTGGGGAACATTGCTCATATTGTGCTGATATTACCCGGTACTGAATTGAAATAAAACACATGTAAATGACCTTTATTATACAAAGATGTAATTACTCACAATTACAGTCTTCTTCATATATCCCGAATTCTCATGTATAACCCATTTTATAGTAATGACCTAATGAGTTAACCTCATTTTTTAAGAGTCATGCTTCTAAGGTAAATATTCCTTAAACTATGGAGTTAAGTATTTTATGTCGGACTTTGAAAGACCTCAGCTGCTTGAAATATAGACAATTGAATTGACATGACAGTTTATGTCTAGTGGATCATACTCTCAAAAACGGCAGCGTGAACTGGAAAAGGGTTAAATCAGCTATACGGCAGCCTAATAGACACGAAGGATCGCTTGCAGTTGGAACATCTGACTAAGTGGGGTGCAAATCTTATGTATGGGCCGGTTCCATGGAGAGACTTGTTGGTAAGTGGTCATGGAAGATCCACGAGATCAAATTTTATCTAATCGATCAGATAATCAGTGGTGATATATCCACATCTGAGCGAGTATGGCCCGAGGATCAGAGATACAGCTCAGACAAGCTCTAAATCTGTCCAATAATATGGAATTATGGGTGCAATGATCTAAGACCTTGTCTACACATGTGGAGCTTGTCAGATCCTTCAGTCACCGATGGTCCGAGTGTTGCAGGAGTTCCTTTCTCCCTGATCTGGATCATGAGATACAGCGGACCTCATCAATAAGTTTCTGATTATAAATAGCCAACTATGGCCCAGGTTATCTTACATAATAGAAAGAAAAAACAAATCAAAATCAAACCACCATTAAGATGTACTCTCCCACTGTATATATATCCTCTTCCACCAATGCCTTCCATTCATAAACTTACACAATAGATAGAAGCTCTTGGTCGCCGCCATGGCCCTTACCACCTTCGCCTCGGCCAGTCCTGTCTCCGAGAAGAGCGACGCCCAAAGCCTCGAGGCCCGTGGTAGCTGTTTCGGATACGCCAACTACGCAGCTTGTGCTTCTGCCCGTCGACGATCTTGCCCTCATGGTGCTGGTCAGAACCAGTGCTTTACTGTCGCCTCGCGTGTTTGCCAGCAAAATTGCTAAGCGCAGAGTTGCCAAGATATTATAGGATAATGGAGGCCGCATCGTGCTTAGAATACCGGGGAAAATAAAATACGATCTCTATGTGTTAATTGAAGCCAAGCCAAGTACCATAAGTGTTATTATCCTCTGTTTCTTGTACGACATGTATTATTAGTGACTCTTTTATCCTTGTTTTTTTCTTGTCTTTCACCAATCTGGCACCGGTATACGGAGACAAAGTGGATTAGTCAGCTTATTTGGCGTGACTCAATTCAACAATAGAGCTGCCTTTGACTCTACCAAGTTGTTTACCAGAAAACAAATTAAACATGAGCCTCAAATTTACAACTCTCGATGTCTTCACAAAGACAGCATTCGAAGGCAATCCACTGGCCGTGGTGATAATCCCACCACCAAGCCAATGTCCTCCTCTTAGCCAAGCCCAAAAACAACGCATCGCTCGCGAATTCAACCTTTCAGAAACCGTCTTCGTCCATGATGTTGAGAATCATTCAGAGACAAGTGAGAGACAAATTGATATATTCACTCCGAAAGCGGAGCTCCCATTTGCTGGTCACCCGACTATTGGCACTGCAATCTTCCTCCGCTCACAAGGCGTCAAGACCCTGATCGCCAAAGCAGGGAAGATTGACATCGAATTCGATGCCAGTGGCTTTGCACGTGCTGCTATTCCACACAATGTGCGACTTCATGCCCATCGCCTCACACAACCGGAGTATGAAGCTGGTTCAGATGGTCAGATCGCTCAAGTTGCCGCAGCTGAGCATGGCGCGGAGTTGTTTAGCATTGTCAAAGGAATGACCTTTGCACTGATTGAGCTACCATCTCTAGACCTGCTGGGGGCTGCGAAGATTGGAGCAATGGCTTACATATCCGGAGACCTACAGGATGAAGGATGGAAACACGACTTTGACTCGAGGAGATACTATTTCGTGCTTCTCGATAGTGAAAGATCTTCTGATGGGAAACAATTTGTGCAAAACGTTCGGACACGACTTGTCAAGCGTACAATGGAAGACCCTGCTACTGGAAGTGCTGCATGCGCATTGGCTTGCTATCTGGCACTGCACAAGCTTTCCAACGACACTATTCAGTTTAGAATCACCCAGGGAGTTGAGATGGGACGGGAAAGTCTGATTTTTGTCGATGTTGCAGTTGAGAGGGGTGCCTATGGCGAACGTGAGGTCAAGACGGTCCATCTTGGTGGAAATGCTGTCGAAGTCATGAGCGGAACTATTCGCGTCCCTTAAGAAAAGCCTTCTCAAAGAAAAAGGCATGTTTTCTCCCAATCTTTGGCGTACGAATTTGCATATAGAGAAGAACCATTTCAATAACAGTTCACAAGTTCAATTTGATATCACTGTACCTTGAAGGTTGTGGTAGCCTTATCTTGACCCAATCAGATCATGTATCTCACTTTCGGCGCCATTTCGCCGAAAGTCTTATCTTTCAGATCTGTCGCTATAACTGCAATTTGGATAGTGGCGATCAATCTCTAATTCCACTTCGCCGAATTTGCAAGTGAGAACTGTATTGTCAGTTGGTCAGTAGTATGATAGGACTCTTCAGTGAAACTTATATAAATGGTTGATTTGTTTGACCCTAGCACTGAGACCACGCACGTCCTGACGATATCTCTATTTACCGTAAATCACTGATAAAGAGACCCTCCATCCATCATACACTCCAAGAAACCTGCAAGCATGCATTACACACCTCGTGAGGTAGAGAACGCTATTACCATTGTACTTTGTTGATACTAATATCTTCAAGGTTGAGAAACTTGTCTTTTCTCACGCTGGTCATCTTGCGCAGAAGCGACTGGCATATGGAAAGAAGCTCAATCATCTTGAGTCAAGTGTAAGTCGTATCTCGAATAAAATGTCGTTGATCAATACTAAATTATCTAGGCTCTAATCTCCAATGTTCTTCAAGAGGTATGTATTATCCGCTTCCGACCCGCCGGCAATCGATGGTGCTAACTTGATAAGATCATCCACAATGAAGACTACTCTGTCGCCGACCTCATGAAACTTGGCAAAGTTATTCTGGGCCGACGACACGTTCATCCGTCTGTTGTCGCTACTCTCAGTCAAATGCAGGTCGAAGGCACTTTTGAGACCGGAACTCATTTGATTACTATCCATAACCCGATCAGTACTGACGACGGCGACTTGAAGATGGCTTTCTACGGAAGCTTCCTTCCAGTTCCTACTGCTGACTTGTTCCCCTCTGTCAACGAGGCCGACTTTCATCCTTTGGCTGTGCCAGGTGCCATTCGACCAGCAGAGACTGAAGACATCATTCTTAACGCGGGGCGTGACCGAGTGAGAATCACTGTAACGAACAAAGGGACTCGAGCCGTTCATGTAAGTTATACAGCAACGCCTACATAAGTATCAGAAAGGCTAATCGCTCAGGTCGGATCTCACTTTCACTTCATGGAAACAAACCCCGATCTCAGCTTCGATCGCCAAAAGGCCTACGGCTTTCATCTCGATCTCCCAGCCGGAGATTTTCTGCGCTTCGAACCTAATGAGCCCAAATCCGTCACTCTGGTTCAAATTGGAGGCTTAAAGGTTATTCAAGGTGGGAGTGGCCTTGCCAAAGGTCCGGTCAACCGTCACAACGTCCAAAACATCCTCCAGCAACTGCAACAGGCGGGTTACCAGCACTCACCTGAAGCGTCGGACGATCCAAATGTCATTCAGCCGTGCTCAACTAGCAGAGAAGCGTATGCCTCTGCTTATGGCCCTACAACAGGTGATATCATCCGCCTTGGGTCTACTGACCTTTGGGCCAAAGTCGAGAAAGATTACACGTTTTACGGTGACGAGTGCACATTGGGTTGCGGTAAGACTATTCGTGATGGCATGGGAGCCGCAAGCGGCTGTGCTGATGCCGACTGTCTCGACTTGGCTATCGTCAACGCTGTCATTATTGATTGGACTGGCATTTTCAAGGCTGACATTGGTATCAAAGACGGCGCCATTGTTGGCATCGGAAAAGCTGGTAACACAAGTGTAATGGATGGTGTTTCTGATAACATGGTGATTGGATCAAACACGGATATCATCGATGCCGGTGGCAAGATTGTTACCGCTGGAGGAGTTGATACTCATGTCCATAACATTTGTCCCCAGCAGGCATTTGAGGCTATCTCATCTGGTATCACAACTCTCTTTGGAGGCGGCACCGGCCCAAGGTACGGCCCAGTGACTCGGCGCAAGTTGTATCTCTTTTACTGACGTAAACAGTACCTCGTCTACAGCTGTCAATGGCACCGCGAGCAAGAAGTACATTCGACAAATGATGCAAGCATGCGATCAGCTGCCCGTCAACTTCGGCCTTGTCGGAAAGGGAAGCGACTCCGAGAAGGTCGGTCTCCTCGACCAGATCAAGGCGGGTGTTATTGCATTGAAGCTACATGAAGATTTTGGGTGCACACCCTCCACAATTGAGAACTGTCTGAAGTGAGTTACCCCTTCCAACATAAAATGTATCACACTGACATCGCATGTGCAGTGTCTGTGAAGAACAAGACATCCAATGTCATATCCACACTGATGGCCTCAACGAAGCGGGCTTTCTTGAACACACAGCAGCAATCTTCAGGGGCCGTAGTATTCACGTGTACCATGTCGAAGGTGCAGGTGGCGGCCATGCACCCGACGTTATCAAGCTTGTCTCGTACCCAAATGTACTCCCTAGCAGCACGTCTCCCACGATGCCTTTCACCACAAACACGATCGACGAGCACATCGATATGGCTGCTAATTGTCATCGTCTATCAAAGGACAATCCCGATGATGCCTCGTTTCTAAAGAACCGTATTCGAGAGGAAACCATTTCGGCAGAGGACATTCTTCATGACATTGGGGCGATCAGCATCATGTCATCGGACTCTCAAGCTATGGGTCGATCAGCAGAGGTGCTGGTATGCACTTGGCAAGCGGCTCATAAGAACAAGCTCCAACGCGGTGCTCTAGCAGAGGACAAGGACACTGGTGCAGACAACTTCCGTATCAAGAGGTACATCAGCAAGTATACCATAAATCCTGCCATTACGCAAGGAATCAGTCATGCTGTTGGCAGTGTTGAAAAGGGCAAATTGGCCGACTTGGTCATTTGGGACCCTGCTGAGTTTGGGACGAAGCCATTCCAGGTTCTGAAGAAGGGATTTATCACTTATGCACAAATGGTAAGTCTATTTTCACTTGTGCCTTGGAATTATTACTAATACCTTTATCCAGGGAGATCCCAACGGAGCGTAAGATTTTACTACCCGTCAATACGGTGAAATGCTAACCCTTCATAGTCTCTCCGATGTTGAGCCCTTGGTCGGCCGACCAATGTATGGAGTAAGTACTGTGTTACAATGGCTTGATAAGTAATTTCTGACCTAGCTCCTAGGCCCTGCATCCCGAGTCGAGCGTCATGTTTGTCTCTCAGGCAAGCGCTTCACAGGGTGGTGATGTTCACTCGTACAATCTCAAAAAGCAGATTGAGGTCGTCAAGAACTGCCGGACTGTAAAGAAGAGTGATCTCAAGTTCAACAGTGCTACACCCCAGGTTGAAGTTGATCCCATGACTTTGGTAAGTGTTTTCTGACGCTGAAGTTGACTCGCGCTAATTTCGTTTCTCTACAGGCTGTCACTTGTGATGGAATGGCCCTGAAGTCCGAGCCGGTGAGCTCGCTTCCCATGACCAGGCAAACGTTCTTGTACTAGATAGTCACGGAAGCACGCTTTGTATACCGTCGGTTATGCATTTGGTAGATAGATCCATACATGTTACATTCAGAACTGCATTTACTGTCGTATCTTCTGTTTAAAATGGCATTAAAGTCAGCCAGCTTCTACGTTGAGATTAGTTAACGTGTAAACCACTAGCCCTTTAAGGTGTAGCGGAGCACTAAGCAAGGAATAGACCAAAACAGGGCACGAACGTAACCATCTTATCAAGCCAACCTTATCAAGAACAGTGCCGACTATGACTTAGCACTATTAGCTTTTAAATTTCCAGTCATCCATCTCAAGCCTGTTATCTATGAACCTCAATATTTGGCTCATTTTGTTCTCTACTGAGATTCAACACCCAGCATGGAAAATAGCGAAGAAGATGACAGCGGAGCTCACAACGAACCTGGTACACGCACCTATCGACTACATAATAGGCGTCGACCCTGTGACAAATGCCGTGCCCGGAAAGTTCGGTGCCAGATAGACGATGGCAAATCTCAATGCCGTCGCTGCGCAAAGTCTCAGACTCTATGTACCTTCGAAGGGCGATCGAGACGCACTACACGACAGAGCAGGACTACATCTGTCTCTAGCAGTGCTCATTCACCAGTTGTCAATCATGCCTCCCGTGATGATACTTTGGGCCTTGACAACTCTTTCGGAATAGATCAGGTTTCTTCCGAACTATGCTCTCCGTCCGATAGACCAACCATCTTCGTGGCTACTCCTCCAGTATTTTCACACGAGACCGAGATCCCGTATGATCACGCACAAACGCTCAGTAGTGTCGCCACCACCACGCAGCTGCAATTCTCAAGGTCACTGGATGATATACAGGGACAGACATCAACCCTTCTAGGATCATCCTCCGAGTCCGATCCCTGGCTGCTACGCCACTGTAGGTTCGACGACTATGGACTCAGAAGCTTCTATGGTTTGCAGTTCCGAAATATTGGTGGGGTTCCAAACCGGCAGAAGATTCCTGTGCACTTTATCGTGACCCCGAAGTCAACTAATGATACGACTTTCGACAAGATGATAGCTTTGAGATCAAGGCTGAACGGGCTCATTCCAGCATCATTGGGCATTAGGCTTGTCAAGCTGTAAGTCAACTACAGTGGTACTTACAATAATAGAGACTGACTTAATCCGCAAGGTTCTACAAACATATTTACCCTTTAATGCCCATTATATCTTCAACCTACTTTAGTCAAGAATTACTCGATAACTCTCTTCCTGGGCCGGCTGCCCTTGACCATATTCCTTGCCATTTGCTCGGTGCTATTTATGGCCTTGCGTTACCCTTTGCCCGAAACGACGAGCATCTGTCCATAATTGAAATACACCATCAGTTACCCAGCGCAGATGTCTGGAATATTGTGCATGAAAGCCTACAACAACAGCTTCGTACACCAGATCTCAGTGTTTTACAGGCAGGCCTCATGTGCCTCCATGCATCTGTGAGCCACAGATTCACCACTACAACAGATGCGTTCAAATGGACTTGGCTAGGCACTCTGGTTGGCATAGCGCAGAATCTGGGGTTACATCTTGAGACTCGTATGTGCGCCATTCCTGCCGAAGAAAAGCAGATGCGTGCCCGTTTGTGGTGGGCTTTATACATCGAGGATAGCTGGTTATCATTACTTATGGGTCGTCCTCCGTACATATCTGACGATGAGTGGGACGTTGGCGAATTGGACGATAATGATTTTGCCATTCCTGCAAGTACTCCATACACAACCACTGGTCATGCCGAGACGACGAGGCCGTTTCGGGATATGGCTCGTCTCTCTGTCATTGCACACTCGGTGCAGTCCTCATTGTAGTAAGTTGATCATTATTTCCGTGTCACGATTCAACCGTCTAACTTGCTTGCAGCTCGTTGAGGGCGTCGCAGAAGCTGTCCGAGAATCTGTCGCTTTCCATCCAGACAGCACAGCCCCTATTTGAACAACTGAGCTCGTGGCGCGCTTCTGTACCAGCCCCAGAGTCACCAACAACAACAAGTTCCCATGACATGTTCAAAGAGAAAGAATCATATCCGGTAGCAATACTCATCGCTCACGCAACCTTGGTCACGTACGTATGGAGAGCGCTTCTGCGACCCATCGTACCGTCAGCTGTACCGCCACTTGTTGTTGATGATCAACAAATTGCCGAAGCTTCTCTTTTTATGGAGCTCCAGCCGCGCGATGTAGAGAACCTCTGCTGGGATGTGCCAGATCTCTCGCATCTCCAGTTACCACTAAGAAACTCCGCCGATGGCACCAAGTCACATCATTCTGTCATTCAGAACCTCCATCAGTCTTCCCTGGCATGGGCTACGAGCTTGTCAAGTCTAGTCAACAACATATCACCTGCTCGTTTCCATGAGTTTTGGTATTCCTGTGAGTCTTCGTCATACACTCTCCTACCAATGACTCTAATAAGAACTATCAAGGGTCGAATATCTGTTTTGCCGTCATGTCAAGCTTCGCCATGGTGGTCTTTATCCAATCACCTACACAAGAAGCGAGTACGAGGTCCAAGGAGATGCTGACGTCCTGGCGTCAGATTACGAGAGACCAAAGCAAAGTCTCTCCATTGTTGCTGATGACGTTGGCACGAATTGATGGATACTTTGCCGCTGGTCTTTCTGACGTCTTTTCGCTTCCAGCCCATGTCGAGGCGGCGCTTTCACCCTAGACTTGTCTAGGCGGCATCGGCGAAAGGTTATGTGCGTCACTTTTCGCCGAATATCTCGCCGAGCACCTTTCGCCGAAATCCGCCATCTTATCTTGAAGGGTTGCTGATTTATTCTGCGAACAGCAAAACGCCAAACTATTTTACTTAAGCTGAACCAGTATTTACTTGGATTAATACATTCATCCACTGTTGTAAGTTGTCAGCACTTACCAAAATGGATCGTTACGTGGATTTACAGACTCCTTACGCCTCCAACTCCTGGCCCCAAACCGGATGTCGCTGTGTCGGCTGCAGTTTCACTGGGCCGCGCATGAGTCAACGACGAACGCAAGATCTACCCCCTCCTTACTCAGAAGTCGTGGGGTTTCACTGTTCGAGAAACTCTAAACCTGTCAGCAGATGCTCGAAAAAGAATAGGTTCAGAGCTATGATTGCCCGAGCTTTCCGTCGGGATATGTAAGTATGTCACTTTCCTTTTAAATGTAATCTTTACATATCTAACAAGGGCTTCTAGGATACTGCAATACCTGGTTATGTTTCAGAGAGATATAAAATTGTACATTCTAAATGTGTATCGTGGGATGCCGGGGTATCACAAAACACGATAGCCCAGAAGATTGATTGATACGCAGTATGGATACATGGCGTGGCAGTTCTATTTGGCTCTATTAGGCACAATATATGTAGTTAAAAAGCATAATAACAGTCTACTTAATATGGATTGATATGATTTTGAGAGCGCTATTGGTTTCTGACGATTGGCAGAAAGATGGTGACTACATATGGCATGGTCTATCAGCTGGCCTATCCTTATCGTCTCACCTCAACATGTTCGCCCTAGTTTTGTGGCTTTTCATTGCAAAAGTCGTTGCTGTCTACTTTATCGGACGCCTCTCTGCTGGCCTCAGCTTTCTGTGTCTCTTCGATCATCTCAGTGTCCTCAGCTTCTGCCTGTACCTCCTCATAAACCTTCTCAGCGCCTTGTTCTGCCGTCTTCTCAGCCTCTGAACCCGTACTGTTCTCGATTTACACCTTGTTTTTCAGTATCTCGCTCGCGTCCGCAATAGTCTTATCGGCTTCTTTCACCACTGCCTGAGCCTCAGTCACACTCGTGCCATATTTTTCTGCCCTGACAAGTTTATCCTTGGCGTCGTCGATATTCATCATTGTTTCCTCAGTGTCCGAATTTATATCACCATCTTCCAACATCTGCTCCAGCTCATCTCCCTCTTTTGCCATAGATATCATATCCTTTTGGATATTCAGGGCCACGGCTACCTCATCGTACGTACTGGTCGCCTGAAACGCCTGGGCCTCTGCAATTGGCGCCACTTGGCTCAAATGAGACTGGAATTTCGCGTTGGATTCCGCTTTAATTCTAAGTTCATTTTCTTTCGCATCTGCCTCATTCTTGGCTTCTTTCTGTGTATCGAGAATATTTTGCCTCTCATTCGCCTTGATGTCCTTGAACATGATCACAACCTCCATAACAGCGGTCAATATTCCTACCAAGGACCCAAGCTTGTCAATATAGTAATGAATAGACGGCATCACATCACCGGTCGTCGGCGAGTTACTTGCAGTGCTCGGGATTACAAGCTGGCTGATGCTACCAGCCACATTCATGTTGTTGATAGTGCCAGCAAGCGCAGCTTCAATGACGGTGGAGGTAGCTCCAGTCTTTTGACTGGTCTGGAGAACATTCAACCAGACTGGGTTGAGGGACACGGATATGTTGCCAGTGCCTACATTTTCCTCCTGCATTCTGCCATCGCCTGGCATCGCTACCGGAGTACTCTGCCCACCTTCAGCAGCCATCGTGAGAACTGCCGAGCTGTCCTCTGCGCTTGCTATAATCGCCAGGGTTGCTACCAGAGTTGGGGCAGATGAAACGGCAGTGCTGTCCTCGCTGCTGCTATTCATCCTGTATAGGTAGTATGTACCTTGCCAGGCGCTCGTGAACTGGGTTTGCCATGTAAATACTGCATTCCAGGTGCTGTAGGTGCATTTCTGGAAGCTATCCGTGCCTTGGAAAAACGAGTCGATTGCATCCGTGGGGTCATTCTGGGCCAGCGCTCCACGGAACCCTTTAGCCAGGGCCGAAGTTGGGTTGGCTTGCATGTACTTGATGAACTGGAACGAGTCCACCATGTTTTGCATCATATCGCTGCTGAGAGTGAAGTTGAGCATCATTGAGAAAATGGAAACATCCATTATGGCAACTGGGAACTGCTGGTAGTAGTTGCCGTTCAGTGTTGCGATATTTCCTGTAACCATCGCCTGAAGATTGCTACCATTCTGCACGGCTTGCACCTGCTGGGCAATGGCGCCGTTGGGTACAGTAGCCAGCTTTGTGTAGGTCAATGCCACAGGCGTACCAGGGGCGGCTGTTGAGTCGGGATTGAAGACGTTGTAGATGTCCACATCGTAACCCAAGTTGTTGGTAATTGCGACAGTAAGGTCAGAAGACATGATCTAGTATAGTAAAGTAGAAAAGCAAAAGTGAGATAGAATTGACGGAAGAGGATAGTATGGATAGTTCTCCCCCTCTCTATATAGGTAGTTATGAATATATATCGAGCAGGAATCAAGCATTCTTTACTACTGGTGGTGCTGAGGTTCGTTCGCTAATGCTACCCAATTATTTGACACTACTGGACATACGACGCAGCAGCTCAGTACGATAAGACAGATAATCTAGATTTTCACACTCAGCTGACTTTGATTCAGTCTATTGATTCAAATGATCCAGCCCTGCAGCCACTATTGGTCAAAGTCAGTTCTTGTCTTGCTGGCTTCAGCTTCGTCTCTCAATAGCGAGCGCCACTCGTCTAATAGCGCTTGCCACTATCTTTCCTGTCGTTTGGTTGCATTCGTTAGCCTCGAGCTCAGCCGCTCATTCTATCCACATATAGTTAATAGAGTCTTTTGAACTATACCTCTGATGCACTGGTGATGTTTACTACAGCTGTCAATTCGATGCTGTTACAGGCGTTTTATTTGACTGTAAAAAGTGGATTTTGAGAATGCTATTGCTTAAACTGAAAATGTTTGGGTTGGGGTTCTAGTATCAGTTGAGAATGGTCTCGACCACAACTAAAGTAGGTAGTCTGTTCAGCCAGCCACTACTGTCTACATGAATTTTATGTAGCTAAATCAGGACATACCATAGATCGTGACAAGACTACAGACGTCAAATCAGCTCATTTTGCCCTTTTATGGCTGGTCTAGACTTAAAAGCGTTGGATTGTTAGGGAAATAGTTTAGAAACATACAGATTCCAGAGCTCACAGCCTGCTTAGCGCCCCAACTAGATATATATTTCTCAGTGTGGAGGGGTATCTGGGTAGTGCACAGTCGGGGTATGGAAGCCGCCATAGAAGCAATGAACAAGCCCATTGGTATTTGGTATATAAAATAGGTTCAACAACAACAACAACAACCATTACTACCGTATCTTTGCAGCATCTCTCCTCCCATGTTACCCCTCAATTTTCTCACCTGTCACTTACAGTAGCCCTGCTACCATGTCTACCACCATCGTATCATTCACGAATAGCTTGAACTTCAGCGTTCAAGTCTACGACTCATTCAGTCCCCAAGACACGAGCAACTACTTTGGGACCTTAACCTTGCTTGCAACGGTACCGGCCAATAGTGTAGCTTCAGTGAAGCTCATCCACCCAACATCGACACTGATAGCCAGCAATGCAACGACCAATTCCCCCCTGGCACGGTTCGTTTACTTGCCACCGTCTAACACCGGGCCGTTTGCCGTGACGCAGGCCGATGTAAATGCCATGGACCAGACCATGGACTTCATTACCTTAATGAACAACAATCCGCAGGATACGCTTGCGGTAGCCTTCAATGCCCTCTGGGAAGACCAGTCAATCCCGCAGGTGGTGCCCGTAACCGAGTTCTTTGCTCAACATCCGGCCTACGCCAGCTGTACGTTTGCTACCTATATGATGGGTATTGTATATGCCGCTGAGCAGCCTATCAGCAAATGCAAGCCCATGGATCAGGCTGTGTACTCTCTCAGCAGTCTCGTGACATCCATGGGTGGAACCTGGCCGTCCGGCTTCCCGGATATCACGGTGACCAAATTTGCGTGCAACACCAGCAATGGTTTACTCGCTATTCAAGCCGAGGTAGACGCAGGCTTGTTACCTGCCAAGTCAGATGAAGCGTTAAAGTTCTTCAAGTCATTGTTCAACTCCAAGCAGCTTCAAGTCGCTATCAGCATCAATCACGCCTTCGGCCCAGGCCTTACCGGCACGGAGCTCACTATCAACCTTGATACTGTGCAAGTACCCTGCGGAAACTTGGGAACCATGACCATAAAGAATCCTACTATCGCCATTGACATCAACCCACTGTACAAATACGTCACCTTCGAAGTTGCTGGCAGAATCCCGTTTGATGTTTTTGATAAGAAGTTCGACGCGAATGTCACCATGACCATCGACGATCTTGAGGCCAGCTTCGGGGCAAGAGTAGAAGGAGACAACACCACGCTCCCGACACCTACCCTGATGAAAGGTGTACATTTTGATTCCTTTGGGGTAGGAATCGGGGTCTTCTTCGAGCCACCAGGTGCCGTGGTAGGCTTGTCTGGTCAATTACATATCGGCGACGCTACCAGCGGGGCCCAGGTGGCACTTGATGATAACTCCTTCGTTGTCATGTGTCAGCTGGAGGATGGAGTCCCGAACCCGCTCTATGTTTCTTTCTGCGTGCCTCGGATGCAATTGAGGGACGTGATTACTATCTTCACCAATTCACAATGTGCTTTGGAGGTGCCGGTGTTGTTCAAAAACATGTTTTTCCACTGGTCTGAGAACCCTATGGAATCTGTGGTACTGCCTGATGGGTCGGTCTCCCCAATGGGTTACGGTTTCAAGTGTCGTGCAGACATCCATTTCTTGAGTTTCTATGGCGACATAGCAATCGATCTTCAAGACGGGCTCAAAGCCCATATTGAGATGGCCCCTCTCTCATTGGGCGACATGTTCATGTTTGGGGGCAATGGCAAGGGCGTTACCGATAAGGTAGATGTTACCGGTAATCCCATCAGTAATAACCAGTTGGCGACAACGGCCTCCCAACAGCAGGCCAACAGAGACTCCCACACTCAGCAAGTGGTGCCTGCGGGTGGCCCAGTGTTGAAGATCCAGACATCAACCTCACCTTACCTGTACCTCAACGCCAGTGTGACCTTGTTCGAGATAGTAAACGAGCAACTCATTGCGGAGATCACATCGACTGCCATCACGTTCAATCTGGAATTTGGAAGTATCTTGAACTCGTCGATGAATTGTGCATTGACCGGGCTTGACAATTTGTCTGCCACGTTCGAGTACGGGATTAACCAAAATATCTCACTGCCCACAACCAACAATGTCAGCCTAGGGTCCATTGACTTAAACGCTACAGTAAGCGCACATTTGCAACTTGCTGGCACAGAGTCGAATGTCAACACAATAGTTGGGGGTAGTTTCGATTTTGAAGGCACAACCCTCACTATCGGCGACTTTGTAGTCACCGATCCCATCTCGACATTGAGCGATATCCTAGCAGCCATTGTCTCCCAAATCGAAGAGGACGCTAAGAACATATTCAGCATCATTTTAAGCACTGGAGCTCAGTGGGCAGGCAAGGTTGAGCAGAACGTCATTACGGGGGTTGATTCAGTTGCCAGTGTCTTGCACAATGCCTTCGACCAGTCTGCTGGCGAAGTGGCTTCTACTATGAAAGACGCGGGCTTCGGCGCACAGGATATAGCTGCAGGTCTTTTAGATGTCTTCAATCTGGGCCCTGAAGAGATCCACGGCTTACTGAGCCAGGTTGGCTTCAGTGACATGGAGATATATACAGTGTTTCAAGTAGTCGGTGGACCATCATTCGGTGCGTTTGCAAGCTCTCTTATTGGCGGCGGTCGCAATAGCATGGCTGGGGGTGTCATGAGCGGTATTCTCAACGACCTTTGATAGTGTTTATTATCTGATTTACTTGCGCAAACCTCTTAGTATCATTCCATCCAATTTACGCACCGAGCAACAGAAGGATCTTTCCGGGCGTTTCAATCAGATGATTAGGGAGTGGTACGGAGACTTGTTATCACGAATCCTGGCATTCTCATAACGAATTTATTGACCATGCGATGGCTACGTACGGAGTTAAATGTAGATCGTTATGAATCGCGCAATTAAGTGCTCGTTGACCTATCCTTGAGAGCCCGAGTTCAAACATATTCGGTTGAGCGCGGTGTTCCAGCTTGTGTCTCTAATGTGCCAGGCAAGAGAAGGTAAGGGATGGTGTAAACAGGAGTACAAACGACACAGAGGCTCGGGAGTGAATTGACATATCTAAATGGGCTTCCTAAGTGGTGCGAGCCCTAGTTTGGCGATGGATGATCTATGCGAATGGACACAAAGTAACGCAAGCCCCTGTCAGATATGTTTCGCTATTTTCTGACGGATCAATGTCAAGCTAGGGTCAAAGTAAGGTAAGATCTTGCCCACCCTCGGCATTGTCGTGAAGTACCGAGTCTGGCCTAAGGGGACCTGCATCGTTCCTGGATCACCGATAGGTAGCTTGTGCTGATCGATACAACTCTTCACAGCGAATCTACCTAGCTCTGATGTGTACTGAGTGACCAGACTAACCAGACAAGTGAGACATACGAACAAATTAAATATACGGCTTGTCACAATGAGCCCATCACCTCACCGCTGACTGGATCCACCGTGTTATTTATTCATGTTCCACCAATTATTGCTTTTTTTGCTTGGCAATTTTACCTCAGGTTTTAATAGGTAATCAGTCAAGCCCCAACTGTCATACCGTCCTCGTCAAATCGACTGTTTGATTGGAGGCACACAATTGAGGCTGCATTTTGTGGCATAAAAAGCAGTGAATTCGTTGAACAATCTAGCCAAATGAGGGTAGCTGTGCAGAATGTTGAATGGAGCTTGTGTTTTAAATGCAATGCTTTTCCTCATCTCGCACAACGGGTTCTTGACAAAAGTAGTACCTACATGTCAACGAATACAGGCACAATATGGCACTTTTAACCTTTGATAGCATCGACTATCCATCTACACGAGTTCTCGCAGGGGGACTGCTATTGGTTGGATTCATTTACACAATCTACCGATCAATACTACCTCGTCCCTTGGAGGGCATCCCGTACAACGTCGCAGCCACGAAGCGAATCTTTGGGGATCTACCCGAAGTCCGTGCCTATGGTAGTCTGACCGATTGGCTCGCGACACAAGCCGTCAAACATCAATCGCCAATTTTCCAAGCCTTCATTCGTCCCATAAGCAAACCCTGGGTTGTTGTCACTGACTACTATGAAGCTGCTGAGATTTGCACTCATCGTTTTAAAGAGTTTGATAGAGGCAGTGCAAGCACGTCTATTTTCACTGGTGTTGTACCTGGTTCACAGATCACGCTCCAGAGTCACAATCCACAGTTTAAGAAAAACAAGGAACTTGTCAGGAATTTGATGACACCGACGTTTCTGTCCGAGGTAAGAAGGATTGTGATCACGGACAAGATGGGGTGAGGCTTACGATTATGTGCTTCCAGGTATCAGCGCCAGAAATCTACGACAAATTCTCGCGGCTTGTTGAGTTGTGGAATTTGAAAATTGACCATGCAGATGGAAAGTTCTTTGCCGCTTCAAGAGACATACACAATGCCGCCCTGGACATCATTGTCTGCGCCTCTTTCGGGATCGACACTCAAGACACACAACTGGTGAAAGAAATAGATCAACTCAGTACAGAGCCTCTAAGCGATAATGATGGCGAAATTTCATTCAAAGAGGTGCCTCTGAGAGAGGAGTTGGGTGCTTTGACTATATTGTCCGAAAGTGTAGCCAAGGTTGTCAAAACACCCTCTCCCCCATTCTTCCACTTTCTATATCGCACCTTGTCATCAAAAATGCGCAATGCCATCGCATTGACTCAGACATTGCAGCGCCGCGAGATTGCAAACGGTATCAAACGGCGACAGAACGGTGAAGCGATGAAGTGCGCGTTGGATGAGATATCGGTCCGAGAAGAAGCGACAGCAAAGAAAGAGGGGAGACAACCGGACTACCATTCTCAGACAATCACCAGCGAGGTAAGTGCCAAGATCTCTATATTTCATGGGAACGAATGAGACTGACATGTCTTGTAGCTCATGACATATTTGATCGGGGGCCATGAAACTACATCTTCCACAATACGATGGGGCATAAGCTATCTCAACAGAGACCAAAGAGCACAATCCGAGTTACGAAAAGGTCTTCAAGAAGCTTATCAGCAAGCTAAAACAGAAAAACGTCCTCCCACTCTCACAGAGATCATACAAACGCGTGTGCCGTATCTCGATGCTGTCATAGACGAGACACTTCGGGTATCGTACACTTTCGGTATGTGCCTACGAGAAGCTGTAGTCGATACCCAATTACTCGGCGCCCACATTCCAAAGGGAACAGCCATCGCCTTTCTCTCCAACGGTCCAGGGGTACTCTCACCACCAATTCAATACGATGAGTCGCGCAGTAGTGAATGGGTCCGGGTGCGAAAGCCAAAGCAGCCCCTTGATCAAGAATACGACTTTCCTGACTTTATTCCCGAGAGATGGCTGAAATCAGTTGTTAACGAAGCTGGCAAGGAGGAGGTTGTGTTTGACTCCCAGGCATTTCCTATCCAAGCTTTCGGACAGGGCCCTCGTGGGTGCTTTGGCAAGAGACTGGCGTATCTCGAGATGAAGATCTTTTTTACTCTCATCATTTGGACGTTTGAGCTATTGCCGTTGCCTGAGCATGTCGCGACTCCTAAGGAAGTTTCATCGCTGACTAGAAACCCGGATCGGGTGTTTATCAAGCCGCGTCGGGTAGTACTGTAGCTAGTTACTCTCATGCGCCAAAAACTTCAATTGAACAAGACATGGATGCAATTTGATCATTTGTAACAACTTCTATATAATCATCGTTGCTAGACCGTCTCGACTGCATTTAGTCTATGACTTGCCTTCTTTGTGTTCTCTGGTCTATCAGCGCTTAACAAGCCCCCTCTATCATACAAAACGAGCTCCTCTGGTGTTGTCCGAGCCGTCGTACCAGTCACTGTCATTTTTATCGGGACCAAAGACCTCTCGACGAATATTCCTTGTGCACTGCTGGAGCTGCTTGGCAAGATGTTTAACCATTTTATCTTCGTTTTCGCTGCGTGTAGGAGTGGTTGGGTATGAGGCATGCAGGCAACAAAGATGCCAACGCCGCTTTCGATGTTGGACCATATAATAATTCCTTGTGAATCAGCTGAAGACAATATCGTGTTAGTCAAGTAAGGGTCAGGTCAGATGGGTAGTCTTACATGTAGCATTCAAGGATCTGTTGAAATCTAGCATGTGCGGTATACGGATGCAGCTTACTGCAATAAGACTGAGACCAGTTAGTTGATTCGCGAGGTAGCAGACCCAAACTTACAAAATTCCCACGCCGAAAATAAGGATTATTCCAATTTTCTTTCTCGCCTTCAAACCCAAGTTATACAACTGAGTCAACGGGAGAATAAACATCCACACGTCCAATCCAACATTGATACCCGCATGTGAAAGGATCAGAGCTTGGATATCCATACTCGGTCCTTTAGCCGACTGACCATTCCAGCCCCCTTGCGACGGCTCTACGGGGGAGCTCTGGCAACAGGCTAGGATGGCGATGATTGTTGTGGTGAGAATCGTGAATCCTATCGTGAATTTGATTACCAATCTAAATGTCCGGTCGGGAAAGATGCGGAGGAAGAAGCAGAGGATCGAGACTTTGATTAGACATAAGCTGAGGATGTAGGCGAATTCGACGACTAGGAGATACTGCATCCATTAGTATTAGCCGTGGCATCAACCACCAGGGATGGCCTTACTATAAAGAATCTTGTCGCTGTTTCCTGGCTCACGGTCCAGATATCGTGACCTAGGCCGACCCACGTCACTGGAAAGATAGTGTCAGTTGAAGGTCTTGAGACCCGCAAACAAATGGAAACTTACTGAGGGCCATGCATATGGTTTGCACCGCTGTAAGAACCTAGGTGCTTTAATAAGTTGTCGGCCGTGTTGATGTGCATAAAAACCTACAGCTGCAGCGATGATTAAATAATCATCTGTACCCCATTGTGTAAATCGATAGATCTTTGTCGAGATTCTTATGCCAATCGAGACGAGTACCGCTCCGAGGATAAAAAAGTTGATCGCTCTGATGTTATGGTCATTATCGATATCTGGTCTGTTACAAGCTTGATGCTCTGTTCTCATGTAGTCTGAACGCGACGCGTTAGTTTTCCATCCCTACAACGATCAAGTACATCATGTCTTTTCCATGACGTGACCTTACTCAAGAGATCCTTCACGGTACAATCCCGTCTAGCGCACTCAATAACTTCGTCGCTGATCGATGACACATTGCACAGTCGTTCAATATTCGCGACGGATAACGTTGGCGGTTCGAGGGACTTTTCGAGACAATTTGTCTGGTCAAGTTAGAAAGGCGACAACCTCATCTGACGCGACAGTCAAACCCACCGAACATTGGGGAACATCTTGTAGTCTGTAAATTTTAGCATGAACCGAGTCACACAACGAGATGGCAATGAGAAGTATCGGCCACAGAGTCAGTCCTCTCATAGCTCGTGCCTGGTCGAATGCAGGACATGGGGAAGTTTTTGTTCAGGAAATAAGGGAGAATCTTTGTATTTTGGTACAGATCCCGCGTCTCAGCCCTTTAAGGGGAGGCAGTGGCATGCACGGCTGAGATAAGGTTCGTGATGGTGTCTCATCACTGGTCTAGACTTCCGGATTTAACATAACCCTGGCTGTACCTCGATTCCTTTGGTAAATCTGAGCGATGCGATTCGTTGTGTGCATGTGAAGAGTTAAGTGGCGCATAGCGGCTGACGGCAAATCCCGGTCTGCCTGCCGCTTTGGTCCATTCCCAGTGTGAGACATCATACTTGTCAGGCATTCCAGCTGTTTGTGTTGCCTCAGGCTACAGGGAAGACACAAGGCTGAGGATGATGTAGGTTTCCCTTTGAGTCTGCTTAGTAAAGGAGGCGATAGGGGTTCTTCTCGATTGAAACGTGATATGGGTTGAAGAAACGTTGGTCTGTGAGCTTTTTGAGTTTGAGATAGGAGAGAACCGTATCCGTTAACCATATATTGAATGCTAATGTTTCAGTATACAACTGTTGACTGGCTTCATATCTTCTCCGCTTCCAAGTAACATCAACTAACCTATTAATTCCGTCTCATATGTTCCGATATCTCTCCTTTATTCCGAGCAGGCAATGTTTTCCGATAACTACCCAACCAAAAAGTAGCATCTTACCCTATAGTAGCTGACTTGGCGCCCGCAAGGATCGCCCTTTTTGAAGATGCACCCCTGCCGGTTGCAGCCCAAGCTGAAAGCGACTGAAACCTCGACGGTGCTTTTCTCTTGTCGATTAATCTCGTATGCGCACCTCACCTCGCGTCGAAACATCAGAACATGACTATCTCAATTCACCGTCCCGCTCGGTCCCACCTCATCAAACTATATAACTTGGCTGTCACTCTTGTCACTCTATTATTAGGCAAAGCTGAAGTCATGGGTACCCCGTTTCAGATTTGTTCTGGTGCAGATCACACTGGCAACCGAGAGTAAAAGTCATGATCCAATGGTGGACAAAGCTAATTCGCAACCTTGCCCTCTTCGCTTAACGTCGAGAGGGTTCGCATGACTCGTGCAGCGTGAAACATTAGTCCTCATTGGCTGTACCCGCGCCTCGCGTATCCCGATGCATGGATAAGGGAAGTTGAGCTGAAGGTTTCCCAAAGCGGACATCAAATCGTGACAGCGTGGGGAAACAGGAGTTTAATCCGTAATTTATCTCGAAGATCTTAAACTCTCTTTAGGTGCACCGTTAACTTTCAACTGCCGATAGCATGTGAGACAACCAAAAATGCTATGAAAAACATACTATTTCAGTTTGTTGATTGTCGAGCCTTTGTCTTCTTCTGATGATATGCATCACTGCGCAACGTAGCACAACAATGTCAAAAGTCGGTTCAACAGAATAAAAGAAACAAAAATCACTTTCCTCCACGCGACCCTTTTTTAATGTTAGACTCTGACCCACAATGGATTATCATGACCAATGCTCAATACGAGTTCCGGCCAAGAAGACTAACCTAACGGTCATAGGCGAGCTGCATGTTGGTCCGTGTTGTACACCATCGTCGGCCTTCTCGGCCTCGTCCAATTTACCATCATGAGATTTGTATATAAGGTAGCCAATACTGCCCTCATCAATACTCCTTCTCGATCAACCAGACATTGCATCTCTTACCATCACGATGTATCTTAATCGTCTTCTCCTATCCTCTCTCTTGGCTCTGCCAGCCCTCGCGGCTCCCAGCAACTCAACTACCAAAGCCTGCAAGGAGATCGCAAAGAACCTTCCTGACATCGTCTCTTTCCCCTATGCCGTCACCTTCAACACCGAGACCACCGGTTACTGGTCCACAACCCTGCGTGAGATCAAGCCTGCTTGTGTGGTCACTGCCAAGTCAGCATCCGATGTTTCCACCGCCGTCACGATCCTGAACAAGTATCCCGATGTCAAGTTCGCTGCCAAGAGTGGTGGCCATGACCCCAATCCCGGTCACGCAACAGCTGGTGATGGTGTTCTCATCTCGTTGGCCGAGATGGTCGGTGCCGTGTATGATGCTGAGAAGAAGGTTGCCTATGTCAAGCCTGGAGGAGAGTGGAACGATGTCATCTCCGCCCTGAACAAAGATGGTGTTGCTATTGTTGGAGGTCGTCTGGGCCTGGTTGGTGTTGGAGGTCTTATTACTGGAGGTGGTATCTCTTTCTTGAGTGCCCAGTATGGTTTGGCTGCTGATGTAAGTCCCCTCTCCAGTCTCGCCTTGACTCAGCTAACAGTATTATAGAACGTTGTTTCTTGGGAAATGGTCAACGCCAACGGCACAATTGTCCACATTGATGCTGAGAAGCAACCCGAACTTGCCGTGGCATTGAGGGGAAGTGGTGGCCAGTTCGGTAAGTCTCGCACATGTATCCTTCAACGACTATATCTAACCTCTCATAGGAATCGTCACCCAGTTTACCATCAAGGCATACCCCATTGGCAAGGTCTGGGGTGGTATTCGCACATACGATGATTCAAAGACCGATGAACTCTACGCAGCGATGCACAAGTTCATTCCATACAACAACGAGGACCCCAAGGCCGCCATCATCACCACCAGTCTCATCCTCACTGGTGGCAGCAAAATTCACCTGATGTTCTATTTCTACGACGGAGAGACCCCTCCCACCACTGGTCCTTTTGCCGACTTTTTGAAGATCAAGTCTACCCTTTCCACCACCAAGACCCAGACATATCCTGAACTTGTAAGTCTATCAATGAACAATTCAGAATCTATCGTTGCTAACAGATGAATAGCTCAAGTCAAACGGAGCCGGCGTTTCTCTGCTCAACTCCAGGATTTCTTTCAGAGTAAGCAACACCCCCAACGTCTGACAACCACAACTAACAAGTATAGACTGCCACTATCCCTTACTTCCCCAAGGACTCCACCGTGTACAAGCAAATCACCGACAAGATGCACGAAATCACATCGGACTATTTCAAGCGCCTTCGAGGTCTCGCTTCCCAATGCTCAGTCGACTTCCAGCCCATGCCCGCCGCCATCGGTAAGCATTCCGAGGAACGAGGAGGAAATGCTATCGGCTTTACTGCCAACGACCCCGATCGCGTTCTTCTCGAGATTCAGTGCGCTTGGATCGAGAAGAGGTTCGACGGCATGGTCCGTCAGTTCTCCAAGGATTTGACTGCCTGGATCGATGAGAAGGTGCCTCAGTGGCTGGAGGAACAGGGTGAGCCTGCTGATGCTTACCTTCCTCTGTTCATGAATGATGCCATGTCTGACCAGAATGTCACTGGAACTTACAAGAATTATGCCAAGTTCAAGGCACTCCAGCTTGAGGCTGATCCTGAGGGTGTTTTCAGGGAGAGAATGGGTGGCTTCAAGTACTGAAATTTGTAAGCGATATCTAGCGTCATAACTATATATTTAATTCTCAGATGTATTTACAAGTTATGTTTAACAGATGTTCTCCAAGGGAGATATTGATGACCTAGCATATACTTGTTTGTATCTTGAGTTTAATAAATCTCTCTTTCATACTTTAGACATCTTATTTTTTACCCTTGAACGCCGTACTTGACTCGTGCCAGGATTCTCGGTCGCTCTCCAGGCACTTTCTTACCCACTTGTCGATTACTGATCAGGCACTCGATAGATCCTTTCGGAAAGTGCCTTTTATTTGCGCGCTTTAGATATGAGACGGACGACGGCTCTTCGGGCGATACGACATTGCGGCCCGACGCAAATCATTCAGCTGACCAAGGATCTAGGACTACGGGCCGCGGAGATCATTCACTGGTCTAGACAGGTCCACCAAGGGAATAACAAACTAAGAACTGTTGTCCAACGATTAGTAGCTGTCCAATTTACAAGATCCAGTTTCGAACTGCCATAGGTCATTTCATCCATGGTTTTCTCACCACTCCGACGAGCCATATAGTCATATCTTCATATTTGTTTTTGTTCCCCACTGGCCTCAAGCGCTGCACTCCCTTGGCTGTGATATAATCAGAAAAGATCAGCAACTGGGCTTGCAAAAGATGACAGCCCATGATAGACCAACCAGTCATATGGCTTCCTCCCAGAGCCTGCTTTTCAGCCGCTGCAAGAAAATTAATATTGATCACCTTGTAATAGCCAACTGCATAGATACATTATGCAATAGAAACTGTGTAGCCTACAGGATGACAGGAAAAAAAAAAACTCAGACTTTCTTTCCACACGCAAGATTCCTGCCAAAATAAAATTTATCAACATTTGAATCACGAATTGCAACGATGCATGTTGCAAAATTTCCCCGTGCGTCGCTAGTCCTGTTACTACTGTTAGTAACAGAGGTACTTGCTAAAGATGATGATACCGATTTCCTCATGAATGTCTTTTCTGATATTGGCCCGTAAGTTCCTGTCGCCACTTGTTGCCCTGACTCAGTTGGAACGCGTCCTTTATAACGCGGACTGACCTGAAACTCCAGTGTCCTTGCCTTATTTGGTGAACAGTTTGCTCGTCAATTTCTCAGCGAAACGTTCACTTGGTATGACCATATTATTTTTGCTTGTGTCCCATTGGGGATCATGACAGCTATCGCGGGTGCAATTCGCGTTGAAGGACGCCCGGTACTTAGAGCCTTTATTGGCCGCGCCCGCGAAAACAAAGCTGCGCCCGAAATCGAGTATATGTCTTCTACGTCTGCAGAAGTCGGGGAACTATTCAATGGAAGGGGTATTGTGAGAACAATGGGCCAGTCAAAGATTGCTCAGTTTATTGTTTTCACACAGGCCTTCGACTCAGACACGAAGACGTTTGGTATACACACTTTGGAATCTGCCACAGAAAAAGACAATGAAGTCATTAGAAAAGAAGGCAAGTCTGAGCGATATGCAGGTTCATGTGCAAAACTTACATAAATGTCTTAGATTACCGTGACGAACTCGATGCGCGCTTCATTAAATGGTTTGAGCCATTCAAATTTCTTTCTAAATATCGGAAAGAGGAACTCGAAGATGGTGCACACAATCAGGCCGATGCGTTGAATTACTGGCCTTCATTGCAATATCCCAACCTCCAGTTAAACATCGCAGCTAAAGGAATTTCGGCGAAACAAAGAAGTATTGAACTTCACCTGGGCGCTGTTACGGCAATCATCTTGCAAGCGTCTCTTCTTGTGATAGCAGCCGCGATACCATATCGAGTCAGCGGATTTGAACAAAAACCCTGGGGTCTTCCTTGCTACATGGGTGGCTCTGTTCTTCTGTTCGTTGGCATGCTTGCTTGCTCCGTTGCCATTGAAAGGAGCACGAAAGAGTACAAATGGTTTTCCAATGACCCGAATGTCACGAAAGAAAAGCAAATGAGCTTATTCTGGGTGCAGGGGAAGCAGCGTGTCAGTGACCAAGAGTTCGGCTCTTATATCATCTACGCCCAAGATAAAGAGTTCATGTCGACATCGAGCCGAAAAGAAGACGTTGACGCCAAAACGAAGATCATTCATGATAGTGATGAGACCAGCTACCAAGACAAGACTACTGTCGAGAAGAAAGACAGCTCTGCAGAGGATAAAGAGGGTCCGGCGAAAAAAGCTGACGAAAAGGCACCATGGAACCGCGATGCCCGGGCATTCACTGCAACCCTTGCTGGCGGTGCAGGATTTACCATCCAATTCATAGGCCTCAGAGGCCTTCCATGGCCTGTTGCTGTTGCTCACCTTGGAGCCATCATCATTATGGCAATGATACGGGCATTGGTTAGGCGACGGCTTGGGGAAAATACTCCGTATCGCGAGGTCCCATCGGAACACGAACTAGACTATCTAGCCATCCAACTAGTTGAGACTCATTGCTGTACCAGTCCTCCTCTTGAGAACTGTACCAGATCACGTCAGAAGGTTTTGTCTTGGAGAGTCGCTACAGCAAAACTTGACAAGAAATCTATCCACTCATTTGACTTTCCGGGCTCTGTTGAGCCCGATGTTGAGTCTCGCAAACAGAACAGCCTGGGCGTGCTCAGCCATACCAGCGCCGTCCAGTACCGTGAGACTTCCAACGCAGAAGACCCGATGACAGAGGCTCAGAAAGTCATGATGGTTCGGAAGCGGCTAGGAGATCTTTGCGAATGGGAAACAAGGGCATTCAAGCCAGCACTCTCGTTAGTTCGCTCTATCGAGCGTTTTCTGGACGAGTTTGCACCGGATGGGCTGTCTGGTGAGGTCTCATTCACCTGGGAGATTCCCTTGCGAAGCTCAAGGGATAAGCCTGGGACCGTGAGGTTGAAAATTGAGAAGGAGACTAAAGGATGGAAGATCAATGTTGGTGAAGTCGAGGCAATCTTATCCATCTGGATGGCGAACCTCGAGGCCCAAAACACGACACAAGCCAAAAATGACAAAGACACGGAATGGCAAAGATCAAAGGCTGGCATTGCTTTAGGAGTCGACTACTGCCGGCTTCTGGGTCGTAAATACGTGAATGGGGTCCTGCAACGTGACATCAACTGGTGGGTAGGCAACCCAGCCATTAGCGAAATCGAAACCGAGAAGCAAGCGACAGAGGACAAGTCGAGTCCTGCACCAGGACTCAGAAGGAGGACAAGCCCTCAACCACAGGTCTCAAGTGCAAACGATCAATCCAATCTACAAGTATCGAGTCCTGAAGAAACAACTTCCGCGGAAACGCCATACGCCTACGACAGCTCCAAACACAAAAATGTCAAAATGGTGGTTGGATTCACTGAGACAATCAAGCCTGAGGGATCTCAGACACTCCTGGTGCAGCATTCTACTGCCGCCACGGCTACCATTGTTGTGCAGCATCTGTTCACCCACTTTATATGGACAATCGTGGATCGCCTGCCGAAGCATTTTCTAGGCCAAGGTTCCATCAATGTTCAACAGTTCGTTACTGTTGAGCCACCGAGAAAGATGGATCTGTTATCAAGCAAATCTGGAATAGGTCGAAAACTGAGTCACAAGAAGCTCGTAGACTTTGCCCTTCATGCTGAGAAAGAAGATCTTGGAACGTCTGACGACATTCTTCTCTGTCTTATACCAGTGCTCAGTATCAAAGACCGCTTGCCGAATGACGCGACCTGTCGGTTTGACCTACCCAAGTTCTCCGAGGGAAAGGACTGGACCAAGGAAGCTCCTAATTATTTGGCTCTCCTCGAGTCCATGTCAAGGCGCCCCGCCTGTGTTCTGGATGACTCCCTCGCCCTAACGGCGGTAGTGAATGCACTGGACTACCTCTATATGATGGCCTTGGACAGGAAGTATTCTGGACGTGAAAAACTTTCGCAGGCGAAGAAAGAGTTAGACCAACCAGAAGTTTCTAAAGTCGAAGGTTCCGATAAAACGTCCAACAACCCTAAGAATGACTCCGAAACCTCGAAACAGGAGTCAACTGACGACTTCCAAAGCCTGGTGACCCTTATTTCTGAGTTTTGTCCCGACGCTATCAAGAAACTCTGGTTGTTCTATGAGCTTCAAGGCCGTGCAGAATCTCTGAGGGAACTAAAGGAAAGCTGCCAGGAGAGGATCTCAGAGGAGATGTGGTCACTACAGCCCATGACCCAAGACAAGGAATCTTTCATGGAACACATTAGATTCACCAAATTGCATCAACAGGTTTCTAATGCACACCAGTTTGATCTAGGAGAGTTGCAAGGTATGGAGTCTCTTCAATTTCATGGTCTATTAATAACTGTTTTGTAGGGAAGCAATTGGAGACGAGAGACATCTTTGGCTGGACAGCTTTACACTATGCTGCTGCTTGTGAAGATCTTCAGGTCATAGGTTGCAGTAATGCTGACCACGCTGCCCTTTCGGATGAAAAGCGTCCAAAGGACTGGTGGCTAGACAACTTTGGCAGAAGCCCAATCCACATAGCTTGTCTATCTGGAAACTCGGCATTCTTGGAGATACTTCTTGCAAACACGTCAGAGCAAGACGTGCGATCTGCCCTCCAGTCTAGAGGCCCTGATGGAATGACCCCAGTTCATCTCGCTGTTGTTGGAGGACATGAAGAGTGTCTTCAAGTCTTCTTAAAACTATCATATTTCTATGAACTGGATTTCAAAGAAGATGCCTGGAAACGGAGTCCAGTCCACCTTGCAGTTGCGCAAGGTAAATATTCGTGCTGCACCGCACTACTCGAAAATGGAGAGCTCAAGTTCAAGCCCAGCACCCTCGACACTCTTGGCAAATCGTCCTTGTCCTACCTTGACGAAAATGATGATGAACAGCGAAAGATTGGATATTTGCTACTCAACAAGTATTCAGAAAAATTTCAAGACAAGGATCATGAAGGGCAAACTGTTTGGCACCATGCCGTCAGGTTTCTAAGCAATGATCCTATGGTTCTATTCAAAGACGAGTTGTTGTCCACCCTGAAAAAGAAGCACAAACGTAACATCGACTCGGTTAATAGATATCAAGAAACCCCGCTCCACCTAGCGGCCCATCGCAAGAATGATTATCTAGTCCAGGCACTTCTTTTTATGGGTGCGAGTCTGTCCACTAACAAAGACAAGTATCGATCTCCGCTGATGCTTGCTTGCTCCCTCGGCCGACTTAAAATGGTCGAGCACATGATACGGTCGAACAGTCGCGCGGCAGAAGATAAAGATGGGATGGGAAAAATTGCATTACATTACGCGGCCGAGTCTAAGGAATGCGGCGACGGAGTCAGTTTCAAAATCATGGATACGCTTATTGAAGCCATGGAGAATGGCGGCATGAAAAGCATCGATGTTAAAGATAATTATGGCCGCACACCGTTGCACATCGCAACGCAGAATGCCAATAGCTCGTCAGTCTCTTTCCTCCTTGACGTAGGCGCAGACCCCAGTACGAAAGACAAGAATAGTGATAATGCATTGCACCATGCATTGGAAGCGTGGCGTCGCGATGAAGGATCTGCAACAAGAATGCAAGACATCACTCAAGAACTTCTCAAAAAGGCGCCTGGCTGCATGGATGGATTGGATAACATGGGTTACACACCGTTGACCTGGGTCTGCAGGCTTGGTGAGCCACTTGATTTCGTTTCACAAGTAGTCGACCTATCCAAGCAAAAAGGATCCAAGATCAATCTCAACCTGCCAGATGATGATTGTGGCCAGTCTCCCCTTTCTTGGGCATGCGAATATGACCACAAGGACATTGTCGAGATATTGTTAGTATCGCCAATGGTGGACCTCAACCAGAAATCAGCTGAATTCGATCCTGAATTCGATCGCTATACGCCATTACAGTTTGCCCTGAAGCGTAAGAACCAAGAGATTGTCCAAATGTTGGTTTGCAACCCAAGACGGCAAGCTGATATCAATGTGGCTTGTCCTGGGTACACTGACAATCTGGAGTTCGCCTTTCAAAGATCTGATGACGACTGTATCAAGACACTTCTTTTACATCCTGAAGCAAAATCTTCAAAGTTCTTAACTTCTGTCTGGAAAAGAGCTGTCAAAAAACGATCAGACATAGAAAGCATGGCCTGGTTTGTAAATGAATGGGAAGATGCGATCCTTGAGCCCCAGAACAGTGTACCGTTTCCGCTTCACGAGCTCGCCGAAGTTGGCCGGCTGGAGAAATTCCAATCGCTTTTACAAGAGGATAAAAGGCGCTACGAGTTTGATGATAACGGCTGGACGCCTGCCGATGTTGCAAGTAGGTATGGACACAACGAGCTCGCAGCATTCCTTCGCGAAAGTGAACCTGCCAGAGACATGAACGTGGACCACTACAGTGAACCGTCGAAATTCGACAATCTTTTCAGAGGGCTGGAACTTGAATCATCAAAGTGTCCTTCTCACGATCAGTGCATTCATGAGATCTTAGGTAAGTAATATCCTTAATGAGAAAAACATGCTCCTAACGCTAGATAGAAATAACCCTACCGAAGAATGACTGTCCCGATGAACAATTCTGCTATCTTCGCACAAAAGAACCCGTTCCTCCAAACTTAGAATGCTTCTACTTCGAGGTGAAGATCCTTCATCCATTACAAATGAAGTAAGCTATATAACTATCTCTTTCACACGATAAGCTCTCCTATTCTTTGGAAAGATTTTATGTATTTACTGCTGACTTGCTAAATGCAGAGACTGTGCTGTGGGCTTCTGCCAGGCAGACGTTATCGAGCATAGACTTCCTGGATGGGACGAAGGTTCATTTGCATACCACGGAGACAATGGGGTTTTCTATGTAAGCGAAGAATATGGCGACCCTCAAGAGAGCGATGAGATATTTGATAAGGACGACGTGGTAGGCTGTGGCTTGAATTTCAAAACTGGGCAAGGCTATCGCACCAAGAATGGTGTTCTTCTCGGGTCCAGTACGTTAATTATTGCCTCTATAACTCACATATACTGACGCGAGAGCAGGTCACCGGTTCCAGGTTACAAAGTTCTCAACTGGAAGGTTCTATCCCTGTATTGGTGCATTAACCAATATTGAAGGGGATAAGCTTCAAATTCAGGTTACTCTTAAATCTTCTCCAGAACACCCTTTTCGCTACAAAGGACCATACAACGGGCTCTTATTGAGAACTGAATGGGAAGATGACAATATGTCTGTTACCATTTCTAGCCAGGCTTCTGACTCAGATTCTGAGGGTGTGGCCGAGGAGGGATAAACATATGCAATCACAGGATAGCTCTTCTCTGAAGCAATTCTAAATTTAAAGATGGTGATACCTCTTAGATCTTCTTCCCGTGCTTGAAGCTGACATCTTCTTTCACAGAGTGCTGACCTAGATAGTCTGGGTTGGCGCTCAACTCCTCTCGCACCTGACCATATGTCTTAGAATTACTACTCTGTTTCGGAATATTCGAATAGACTTACAATATCCAGTCCGCCGACCAGTTCACCATCAACCCATAGTTGCGGGAATGTAGGCCATTCGCCAAACCACTTCAGTCCTTGGCGGACATCCTCATCAGAGAGGACATTGAATGAGCCGTACAAAATTCTGTGGTCGTCTAGAAGCCGAACGATCCGCCGACTGAAACGACACAGAGGCGACTTTGGTGTTCCCTTCATGAACAGCATTACTGGTCCAGTATTGACCAGCTCTGACAGGCGGATAGCAAGAGCTTCTCGTGATTGCTCTGAGGAAAGGTCTGGGATCGTGGGCTCAGAAGTATGGTTATCCGCCATATGAGGCAGAGCATCGACCTTGAGAGCAATTTTAGTTGCTACTGACATGATTCTGAGGTACGTATAATCCGAATGCACGTCGTATTGAGTTTTGGGTGGGATATTGTGAGTGTCGAAGTGTGTGAACGTTATCATCCAGAGACTCAATGTAGCGAACCGCTTAATTAGAGTCTTCTTGTATTACTGATTCTGTTCTCTCGTGGCGCATTCTTGGCGTCATCACACAGGGGTCTCGGAACCTTTTTCTTGCTAATTATGCATTCAGTCAGAATGTCTCAGCTGCGCACGCCACTTCATACACCGATTTGAGGGGATCTTAATGCCCCAAGATATCTGACAGAAGATTGGGTAAAATACGCTATGGGTGATATCGTTGTCTCACTCTGACCTTGATTTATAGAGTAGATCTCTTCACCGCAACAGTTTCTTTGACCTTCTGGCATTGACGACACGTTGTAAATCAATCACTTGTCATTGGACCTGATTGGAGTGATTTCATTCTGTCTCTGAGTCCATGTTGCTTACTCACTACTTGCTACTATAAGAACATCTACCAGAACCTCCCTCTGCCTTCAAATCCCAAAGGTCCATTTAGGCTTGAGAAAAACAACTTTCTTCCACTCCCTAAACCCACTTACATCTGTCATCCTTCTCCTACTCATCCACACATTTTGCAAAGAACTTCAATATGCGCACCTACCAAGTCACATTAAAAACTCCAGACGGAGATCATACCTTCTCATGCGATGATGACCAGTTTATCATGGATGTGGCTGAGGACAAGGGCCTTGACATGCCCTATTCGTGCCGTGCTGGGGGATGTCCTACCTGCGTTGGGGTTTTGGTCTCGGGAACCGTCAATCAAGATGAGCAGTCCTACCTGGGCAATGATCAAATTGCACGAGGCTTTGTTTTGCTCTGTGTCGCCTCTCCCACAAGCGACTGCGTGATCGAGACCCACAAGGAAGATATCTTGCCCGAATGAAGACCTTTGCGCCTGTTAATATATATGGCGAAAACGCGTTGGGCTTGACAATAAATACACTCATTTGTTTTTATAACGACACCAGCGACCCCTCCATCAACGACAACGTTCAGAGCATCGATGGGAACAAACTCCATAGGCAGCATTATCTAAAGGTGGTCTCATAGCTAGACAATAAAAGAGCAGTTATTTCATATTATTTACTGTTTCTATCTGTATCCTACTACATTTTTGAACTGGTTAATGTTAAACTCAAGATTCTCATACTAGTATAACTCCGTTCACACACTTTGGTTCTTCGATTTAGAATAGCTGAGCGGCATACAAGATACCAAGGAGCGAGAATGACAACATAAGAAGCACAGAAGCCTCCTGCAAATTCTCCTTTTTCCAAAACAGCCACAAGAAGAAAAACATCAAACCTGGAACACAAGAGACCAGGATATAAATAACTACCCGTAAGCCAGACTTCTTTTCCCTAGCGATGATACCATAAAACCTAGGTCTTTTCTCCCCAATAAAACTGCCAAGTTCTTTCTTCTGCGGAATCCTGTCCACGGCATCGCACTCGTTGCATATCCTCTGGCGTGTCACTATACAAGCCTCAGAGTCGATCCTTCCGTAGAAGCGGTCGTAGAACTCGTGCCTCGATAATGGAGGCTCGTCAAGTGGTCTAGGGTGATAGTAATAATCCTTGTCGCAAAGTGGAGGGACACCGCTGCGTCGTTCACAGTATCGTTTCTCGTGCCATTGTTCAAACTATCGTACGTAATACGTCAGCTGTGGTACAAACATGTAATGGGCTTGGGCCTACCTGGTGGAAGTCACAATGGGAGAATGTCATGAGACCGAACCAAGTCTTAAACCACCCCTTGGCTTGCCGATACTCAGCCCTCAGTTGGCAGAAGAGCTGCTCGTTACACAGAGACTTGGACTCAATGGGTCTTAATTGTAACCTTCCAGAGTTCACAAAGAACATAATGTAGCGACTTGTTGATGGCATCGATATTGTTACTGGAAGAGCGTCTGATACGATAGAAGTTCGAGTAAAAGGTGTAGGATCTTGCATTGGCTTTTGCGGATAGATATATGAGCCACGGCTGCCAGATTGAGTGGTAGATGCTTTGACATCATCCGAGGAGAAGTCCGGTAGCGAGCTAGATGGTACAGATGACATAGGCAGAGTCTGTTTTCTGATCTTGATCACGCCCTGTGCGAATATTCTAGGAACGACTTCTCTTCGGATATCTCCGCATACCTGTATTTGTTAGATAGTCTCTAGGAATTAGGATAAATGCTTACGCAAGTCCAAGTGAGTGTAGCACAATTCTGTAATGGCTGTAGTCGGGGCTCATTCAGCGGCCACCAATCCCATTCATTCGGAAGCGCCGCCGTGAGGGAAGACATAGACCTGCGGATCCATGATAACCCTCCATGTTCCGTCAAGGTGATGTTCTTTGGTTTGGAGTATGTGAGTTCCGATACCACCTCTGTGATGTGACGGACATCAAAACCGTCCATTCTTTTACTCGTTGATTCGGCCAGTCGTTTCAGTTGTGCTTCAAAGGATGGATCAACGAAGTCAACTAAACGCGTGATGAAAGCGCAAAAAGAGTTCGTCGAGGCAATCAAGCTTTTCAGGCCAGGCATTCTGGGCTGAAAATCTGCTACATCTTCATATTCAGACTCAACTGGCTCGTCGTCTTCAGATACCGGTTCGACTTCCTTGTCTCTAGGAAGTCTTTCTTGATATCCTCGTTCTTCTTTCGACAACCCAGTAACAATCTCAGACGACAGTTGTCTGGAAGACTTTCTGAAAAAGATACCCATGCGAGTTGATTCCCAACTGTGTATTTCAGCCTCTAAATCTCGTCCGAGTAGTTCCAGTAGCTTTCGAATCTTGATCAGTAGTCTGTTTCGAGTCGTTTCCTTCCCATACAGGCATGGATTTAGTAGCTTTCGCAAGTCCACTGTATTGTACAGAAGGTCGATGAACGCCTCATTTGCTTCACGCTGTTCAGCTGCTCCTCCGCCAGATATTGAAGTAGGGGCAGTAGAAGAAGACATGCAGCTACCAGAGCCATCACTGCTGAGGTCATCGTCGAGACTGTCGCGAACTCCTCTGAAGCTGCTTTGGGTTGGATCTTCGAAGAAACGTTGGACGTCTGGGAGAGTGGTGGCGTGTTGACTAATTGGCTGAATTGGCTGAATTTCGTTGACAGCTGCCCTAGGAGCAATGAGGCCAATATTTGTGCCCGCAATTGGATCTTCAACGTCCATCCTGTAACCATGCTGTTCTCTCATTTGATAAATCTGGCTAGCAACTTCTTCCATCTGACGGCGTGCTTGTTCGATGGTCGAGGCTCGACCACCTTCTCGTTGCCAACGTTGAATATTTAGGGATATATTGTCATAGCGGCGCTGTTTTTTCTCTGTTTGGCAGCACAGGCGGCATACCTCGGGCTCAAACTTCGTTTCATAGACGAGCTTCAAGCCACAGGTTTCCCCAACTCGGTATTTTTTGAAACAATGTTGTCGGAAGCGGCTCCATTTCCAGTTGCCGCAGGTCCAGCGGATTTGGTCGTAGTAGCACATCTTGATGGCTTTTGGCAGGATCCTGAAGTGTAGATCAAAGTGGAAGATGTTTACAATCAGTAATGTATGGGAAATACGCTAAGACAACTCGTTGGACTTGCGGGCAAGTAAAGCTGCTGAAGCTAGGATGAGAGTCTGCTTAGAAACTCTCTAGATATTGGATCTCTGGAAACTGACTTTGGCTGGCGAATAACTAACGTTTTGCTGGGTAAACACAGACGTTCATGTCCAGGTATAGCATTCGAAGTACATTGCGGCTGAAAATGACGTGGCACAAACAGAACCAATTGTAGGCAAGTATCTAGACTAGGTACCTGAGGTTGCATAAGAGTCGGCGCTGCTTACCTGCCCTTATGCAGCTAGCCTTGCTCTCTCGATTGTACTCCTCAGTTCCAGTAACTTGATTATCGTCTATATAACTAACTACACTTATCCGGGTTTAGGATAAATAAAGGTAATTTTAGGATATATCTCTTCTAAAGACTAAATTTAAGTTGAAAATGTGTATCGTATTTTATATGTACTTTTGTTAAGCTGTAGTCGAGCCCTTCTCAATGTCATATACGTGAGATGTGGATGAAGCAGTATGTAGCTGCAAAGTTGGAATTCAAGCGACAACGCTTCGAGATAGATCAATATTCATTATGTGTTATCAATCATACAGTCTTTCACTTCCGCCCTTCAATGAGTTTACTAAGGAGTTATGTCAGCAATAGTCAATTTGAGAAACATAATAAAACTTACCACTTCAATCCACCTCGCCATCCACTTGTCAACGGCTTGCTTCGCCTCATCAATAAGGCCAAGTTCTATCAAACGGTTAGCAGCTAGTCATTTTATCACTGATATGGTTCGTACCTAGCAGGAGTTGGACTGCGCCACGAATTCCCGAGTCCAGTGCAGAAGCAATCCAAGCATGAGTGTAAGATGTGTGCTCGCCCACAAAAATCATCTGAGCCAAATGTTAGTAGGATACAGTGCAAGCTTTTTAGGTGTCGTACCTTGTCATATGTCTTGAAGTACTCGGGGATATAAAGCTGATGCTGTCCCGCAGTCGGACTGGCCCAACTTCCAGACTGAAGAGGGTCCAACGCCCAGCACCTTCTGTTGAACTTGCCAGTGTACAGCTCCCTGATAGACTCGCCGTGGATGTCAACCATCGCGTCGAATACCATCTGGACATGTTCCTCCTCAGTCATACTGGCCAATCGGACACCCATGTCGCCGCTCTGATAACTAGCCAGGATAGTAGCAGGACCAGTTCCATTGATGTTGTAAGACGGATAGCAAATTGATCCAATACCGGGAATATCACTTGTAGTACTGCAGCCTCCAATGATAGGGTTCTCATAGTGTTCCCAGAAACGCTCCGAGAATTCAAGAGCCACTTTGCAGGCGGATCCGTAGTTGAGACCCTTGATGGCGTTGGAGATGGTCGCTGGGAGACTAGGAAGACGCCAGCGCCGCACGATGGAGAAGGGCACGGCAATGACGGCATAGTCAAAGGTAGAGTCTTGGAACTCTGTGTCATTATACTGCTGGAGGGTGACCTTGTCATTAGAATCATCGTATCGAACACGTTCGATCTTACGACCCATGGTTGTGATGTCGTCAACAAGTGGGTGAAATGACAGAGGCAATCTGTTTAGACCACCATCGATAGTCTTGTAACTCGCAGCCGAGAAATACAAACCCTCGTAGAGCGTATCCCAGAACGATGTAGCAGACCAGTCGCCCAGAACATCCGTGCTGTTGGCAGTACCCTTGAGGTAGTTGACCATGAAAGCGTACTCAGACCATTGGTCACCTCCAAGTCCATTCAAACCAGTCTCGAGCCACTGCTTATGAGCCTTGTACATGTTTTTGGCCATGAGGGTACTGAAGTCAGAGCCAGGCATGAAAGTGTCCACCTTTGCCTGGAGGTCTTCCGCTTCAGGTCCAGGGCTGGATTTGGCGCCTAGTGAAGCGTTCTTGGCAATCTGGGCCAGCGTTGGGGGCATGCCGTTGGGAAGCTTGAACTCATTCTTGTAAGACAGACCATTCGGACTAGCTTGAATCCAAGGAATGAAGTCAACGCTGAGGTTCTTGTCGTGCTTGTTGAGATTGTTCATCTCGTCAGCGAGCTGGAATACCAACTGATGATCTGTAATGTTCATCGTCTCATTGGTCTCAGGACTGGTGTAAGTTGAGGGAAAGCGCATGGGTCCCATTTCCTGGTAAGAGTAGTCAAAAGGACCACCTGTCAGGTACTCTGTGTGTACACGACCTCCAAGACGTTGACCAGCCTCGATGATGCTGATGTTGGTCATGCCGGCTTGCGAAAGGACCAGGTAGGTCATCAGTCCGGACATTCCCGCACCGACAATGGCAATTTCTTTTGACTTTGCAGCTTCTTCGTCGACGAAGGAGGTTCCTGTCTTGGTGAGATGAGCAACACCGTCGAACCAGGGACCGAGAACGTCGAAACCATTCTCCTCAGTCATGAGAATTGAGTCTAAATCTATATTAGCACAAAAACAGGAAATGATCATGGATAAACTTACCCTTTCCACGCTTCTGGGGTGCTCTTCGTTTGACCCGATGTAATTTCTGAGGTTCACTGCGTCCTACGAGAGATCCATCCTTTGTCCAGGCTGAAATGCATCCATTGTCGTTTGTGTTGGTAGGAATAACCCAGGCCAGCCGAGAAACACTCTTGCTGTCAGTCTCAGCGATGGTGTGGTGAGCTTCTGAGATTGACTCAGTATCACAAGAGCCATATGTGAAGGACAAGGAACCCTGAGTAGGCTTGTTGAACCTGACGTGAATATTGGCAAGGTGAGATGTAAGTGGCTCACGAGTCTCTAGATGGATAGGAAGAGAAGAGGCAAATGAGCTGCCAACGCTCAAGGCGAGGCTTGCGATGGAATGCTCCATCGTGAATGGTTATGATGCAAATGAATTGACTTTCTGGACACCATCATATTCTTTCTTTCTTATGGATATATATACAGCTACAAATAAATAACTCAGCAGCCTTATCGACAACAACGACCTCAGTAATCAACCCTCTGTGGCTGATAGGCGAAGCATGATAGACACTTATCTCCGATTCTGTGGCCGATATACCAGGATTCCAATGACCGCATGTCTGCACTTTACGGATTTTGGGTGGTATAGACGTCTTATCTGTTATATGGGGTAGCTAGGGCGCGGTAGACATCCAGATTCTTGGCCGATATGCTTAGCTGGTGGATTTGGGTTGCACCACCTTATCAGTTTGATGCCCCGCGATGGTTCAGATAGTGGCTCGACGATCTTCACCGACAGCCCGACGTTCGGGAATGTGGGAGCTAGTCTAGACAAGGCAAACGTTCCTTAGGCTGTTGGAACTAGAAATGGGAGGCACTTTTGTTTCAATTGATAAAACCCCGATAGGTACAAAACTTTGCCAAGATAAGCGATGACCCGACCCGACAAGACCCATGTTGAGGCTTCCCCACGTCGGCGAACATTCTGAGGCTTAGGCTATATCCGGACAGCCGATCGAATAACGATAACGCTAGATAATAACCAAGGTGATAAGATACTGGTGATAATCTTATAGTAAAGTATATATT